>JAQHQX010000470.1:0-12824 GCA_034694425.1 Arrhopalites sp. Gr-Col-00791
AAATGGTAGACAATTTAAATTTTCATTCGACCTAAAAGCCAACAATTTCACAATTCAAAATCAACATGAAGTTATCACTATAATTCTGGATACAAAATTCTTTAGTCAAATCAAAATTTCAGGTAGCTTAAATTAACATCAAATATCAGGTAAAAATGGAGACAATTGAATTAATTCCAAATAATAATTAATTGGTCCTATCCATCTATTTGGAGTAATCATTTTTGCTAGCTTCAACTGGAAACTCCCATCGTCACACACTGAACCAGGTTCCAGAAAATGGCGAATTTTGTGTCTAATGACTTTTTTCACTTTCGAAACCTCCATGCTACCTGACCAAACTCAAAATATAATTTTAAAATTGTGTCGGAGAATTTTGAATATGAAGGTTCATTTCGTATGTAGTCACTTGCATGTAATCAAATGCAAAATTACCCAACTTCAGCTAGAAAATTTTATAAAAGTTGCGGATTGTAGCAGCCAATTTTGTTAAAATAGTTTACTACAAAGAGAGCTTAAAAAATTATAGTGGAGTTTAGGTTGGACCGAGCTTGAAATGAAGTTTGGTAGTTTTTCAATGGACTTGATTGCAACTTAGAATTTTCAAAATAAGTTTTACATCAGAAGATAATTTTGAAATATTTTGATATTTGGCCAAATTGTGCTCCTTTCAACAACACATCAATTTATACTCTCATTTCCCCAATTCAAAAATCAGCTCCAATTCGCTTTTATATTGAAATTGGTCCAATTTGTTTCACTCCATTTTTATTTTGTTTTCCACAAAAGAATTCCATTCATCAAGTCCTCCACCATCCAAATTCCATCTTGATTCCTTACCACCAAAATGTTGACGAGGTCGGAAAATAAATACAATTTTATTTTTTTTTGAATTTTTCTCCTATTTGCATTTCCTCCCTATTCTAGTGGATCGACTAGAGGGGAAAATTACGGATGGATCAAAATGGAGGACGAGATTTTGGAAATTCGTTAGTTTCCCCCTGTTCTTTCTTCATCTTACTTTTCTACTGTTAAGACTCATTCAGTCCATTTTGACTTTTGATGTTACTTTTGTGGACCATCATCTCCCGATGCATGCGATACTTTCGACTTTTTGTTTCCTTATAACTACTTGGTCTGTTAAATTGTTTCTTCTGAATCCTGATTTGACGGTTGCCATCTTCAACAACAATTTCCCATCTGAATCCGGTCAAAGTAGAGCAAAAGATCTTGTAGTTAATTTTTATTGTTAAAACAATCAAAACTAGAATTTTCTTAATTTGAATCAAGGTTCAGCGAGTGTTCGATCCTGGTGGGAATTTTCATTTCAGGAACTATTCACTCGATATTTTAGTTTCTTGGTCGTATTTCAAGGTCTAGTTGTACTAACGGTCACGTTTTCTGACCCAACTCGAAGTCAACTTCTCTACTCGGCTCTTCCCTTCAAGTACAAAACAACAACAAATTTCATTCTGCTTTTTGTACTTGAGTTGTACTTTGATACTCCACATGAGCTCATATGGAGCTTTTTTCTGTCTGAGTCATTTGCTCTTCCTGCAGAAATGTAATCAAACTCTCCCGAAATTGGAACAAAATCACATCCTCAGGCATTCCAATACATTTTGAGTTGATTTATTTTATTTTATTTCGATTCGATGTTGTTGATCCAAAATTACTGTCGAATTTGTGGATTTAATTTCAGGAATGGAGTCATTTCTCAAACGCAAAATTCTGCCAGAACTTTTAATGAAATTTGCCATGGATTTGTGAGGAAGTTGAAGAAGTTACAATTTCTCATCCAACTTTTTAACCAGTCGAACGCATTCAGCATTTTTTTAATAAAATTCTGTTTCATTGGCGTCAGTGTGCTGGGAAGTTTTTACTTTATTCGATGTTGGGAGTCCAACTTCGACACCGCCACATTTTGTCTGATGGTCGGCACTACAGTCCCATTGATGTATACGATGATTTATGATGGGGCATTTCAAATTCCCATGAGGATGGACAGGGTCATCAGAAGGGGGATCCACTTTTACTGAGAGTTCTGAAATAAATGGAAGCGGACACGAATTCACTTCATCAGGATGAAGAACGATGTTGAATTATGTTGTGTTTTAATGTTAACTCTCTTCTCTTTTTAATTGATAGTCGAATTAAACATTTCAATGCTTTACCCAGTCTCAATTTCAATATGAGGCCATGGAGTTTCCAATTACTTCTCATCTTTATTGATCTTGGTCACATGGAAGTTATCCAAGTGTCTTTTCTATTTTCATATTTTTGTACAACTGTACAAATATCGGCCATATCAAACGATTCTCTCGGTGGAAAACCTTCAAAAGTGATGAAATTGAATACACTGGGACCACTTCCAGGTTAATCTCCATCAAAATAAAACCACCGTAATTCGGTCGGCCCCGTCTATAAATCAAGGCCCCGCCCACTTTTCAAAATGATTGTAGTCAACAATTATTTTATGCCCATTCCCGTCAAATGTACCTCGATTTCTCAAAGCAATCTTGTTCAGAATTTCATGGCATACAACGTGGTAACATCCATTAGTCAGTTGCTAGTGAGAAGCTATTGAAAAACTGGTTTGATCGCAGGATGTGCAGGATATGTCAATAGTCGCTTCAATTTGTCTAAAAACAGCACTTAGCAATTTAGAACATGATGACATCAAACAAATTTCCTAATGTAATCATCTTCCAACAAAAATTACAACGCCCCACATTTAATTCATTTTGACCTTTGCTCGGTTCTTCTAAAAATTTCTTAAGCTGCTTAACTTTCCCGAAATTCCATCTTGCATCAAAATGAGTTTTGCTGGACATTTAGAAGACTTTACAAAAATATTTTGGCTTTTGGGTCTTCTTCCAGTTGGTCCAAATCCATTTTCCCGCCCGGTCGAAAAATTGTCCATCTTCTTCTACTACCCCGTAGGACTCTATTCGATGCTCTGCATCCTCCTTGACCTAATCCAACTCATCGACTACTTTACCTCAAATTCAATCACACTTTTAGCGAGATCCCCACATCTATCGCAACATATCCTTGTCTATATCGGTTGGTCGATCTATTATATGATGGATGTCGCCACACGAATCTTCGTTTTCCTCTCCAGTCACCAAATTTTAATTTTAATTAAAAATTTCACTTCCTTTTCCCAAAGATCTCTCAATTCATCCCTGTTACCAAGGCAACCAACCAAAAGAAAAGAAAATTTGAAAGATGACGTTCCCTTGCAAATATGCGTAATTTCAAAACCTCAAGCCGCAATCAGTACCGGTGAAACCTCGTTAACAAAATGTAAAAAAATCTATTTAATCGCGATTATCCTGGCAACTATTTGTTCATTTGTCTCGGACATATTGGAGGCTACATTCAACAACTTCGTTTATCATGTCTACGATGGATTGACTCTGACGGTACTACCCAATGACAATGGCCCCATTGAATATGGAATGATGTATTGGTGCACTTGTAACATTTGTTCATCGATATCTATTACATTAGCCTTCATCGTCCTATTTGGACTCTGTTTGATCGAATTGGTAGACAGAAGTTGTAGGAGGTTTGACCATCTGGTGCAAATTGCGAATCATCAGGAAGATGGTGCAAAATTCAAAGAGGAGCTGCAGATTTTTGATGAGAGTCAGGGGCACAAGTTGGAGGTGCTGGGGGAAGCGGGATTGATTTTGGAAGAATTTAAGAACATCCGGAATTGTGGCGCCCTTTACGGGAAAATTGCAGGAACTTTTGCTCTGTTGTCCATCCTGAGGGATGGAGGTTATTTGGTTTGGACGTTGGGAACAATGACGACGGAATATGCAAATAGTTTTGGGTTCGTTGGATCTATGACGAAGAGTCTGGCTAGCTTTACTTTCCTCGCTTTGGTGGCCAATTTTGGCAACTTTTATCACAACAAGGTGAGGATATTTGGATGAATTAAAATGCGCGATTGAAATGAATTGAGAAGTTGATTTTGATTGTAGACGAAAGAGAGTCTGAGGTTGGTGAGAGACGCGATCATCGATGGGAAGATTGCGGCTGCTTCAAAGGGTGACAGGCATATTCAGGTATATGAACCGACATTCTTTTTGAAAATTGGGCACCACTTCAGTTGATTCAGATTATGAAAAACAATTGAGGTTGGTTGTGGCAAGTTGATAATTTCGTGGATACATTTTGGAATATTTAGAAAAATATGAAAGTGCTGGAGGAGCTTGGGAAGTGGATGGTCGAGAGTGAGTTTAGTTTGAATGCGATAAATCTCTTTCCCATCAACCACGCGGTTATTCCATTGGTCAGTCAGTCTCGTTTTATATTTTTAATAACCATCATTTACAATGATCTGAGTCACATCATGTGACCACCAAAATTCAAGTATGGAGTGACGAGGTGATCAAAAACTAATTGAAATATTTTTTGTTTTCTGGAAAGGTGTTGGGGACAATTATAACAATCTTCATTTTTTTATTCCAACTGGCAGCGTCCGAGAAATAACTTTAATTCACAAATATTGTTCAATTTTAGCCTGTAAATGCTCGACTAACTCATTTTATTCAGATCAAGTTAGAGATTTACAAAGTGAATAGTTTTAATAAACATCTGGAATTTCATGAATCTTCATTCAATTGTTAACCCAAAAACACTTAAGTAGGAATTTGCTCAATCAGCAAATTCCGATGACTAAACTACTATTAAATTTGTTCATTTTACAACAAATATAAATTGTTTTTTCACATACTGTTGAAGCAAAAATTTGTTTTCACTTCTAATTCAATGGATTATCTATTTCGTGAGTGTCATGAAATAAAAAACTAAAATATTCGTTTTATCAAAAGATTCAAGACTCTGCTCGTGTTTTCCTTGAACAATAATCTTTCTTTGTTAGCAATCTGGTCAATGTAAAATGTCACTTTGTTGGGGAAGACGATTGAAGTGATGCGATCACTTTCAGTCAGATTTTATGTCGGTGTCCTACCATTTGAGTATGGGATTGGCTAAGTTAATGATCAGGAAGAACGTACTCAAAGATATCTCAACAACATCTTCCTGCATAGACTGAACGGTCCACTGAATTTCAGTCTAAAATTCTAGTGTATTTGTATATTCAACTAGAATTAATCAACTTTTGAATCTTAGAAATTACAACTTTCATTTGATTGTCATAATTATTTGATGAGAAGATACTCTATTTTAACGATTGTATAATCATCTGTAAACATTATTTCAACTTCATTTTAACTAAATGTGATGGTAGTCATCCATTTAAGTCCAGAATAATTAAAAATAAAGTTTGGAGTTGGAAACAAGAATGTTTTCCATTGTGTACATACGTAAATGACATTAAATAATTAAATGCATTTAACGTGTTTCAAAAATTAATATCAGGGTAACATCGGAAAATCTTTACCAAATGCTGTAATAACTATCATAAAAATAACTTTAACTCGTTTTGGTGGAGTCAGAATAATTAAAAAAGTGCTAAATATGGACGTATGTACATGCCGTAGAGGACTCGTAAGGGCTGATTCGTGCCACGATTTATTTATTGGTTTCAATAAAAACCAATACAATAATCAAATTAAAGATTTCAATGCTCCACCCAGTCCCAATATCAATATGAGTCCATGGAGTTTCCAATCACTTCTCCTTTTTATTGATCTCGGTCACTTGGAAGTTATCCCAGTGTATTTTTTATTTTCATCTTTTTGTACAACTGTTGGCCATGTCAACCCATTCTTTTGGTGGCAAACCTTCAAAAAATGATGAAATTGAATACACTACGACCATAGTAATTTGGTCGGCCCCACCCATAAATCACGGCCACGCCCACTTCTCAGGATGATCGTAATCAACAATCATTTTCTGCCCTTTCCCGTCAAATGTATCTGGATTTCTCAACGAAATCTTGTCCAGAATTTCATGGGCTACAATGTGGTACCATCCACTAGTCAGTAGCTAGTGAGGAAACTACTAAAAAACTGGCTTCTTTTCGTAAAACTAAAAGATGAACAACTTAAAAATGATCAGGATTAAATGAAGATTAAGTAAAAAATCGCAGAAATCAAAAATCTCGCCTACTACAAACCGTATTTAACGTCACATGTCTAATTTCCCACCGGCACAATTTTGGTTGACAAATCTAAGAAATATTAAATTTACTTTTTTTCTCCCAACAGTTGGTGTATGGAAAGTTCATCACGAGAAAGTTCAACACATGCTTGGTTTGGTCTTATTGACAAATTATGTCAATGGAGATTTGTTTTGTTGAAGTTGCGAGCGGTTAGAGAACGCCGAAAACACTTACAACTAGCACCGAAGTGAAAACGAAGCATGTGTTGAACTTTCCGTGTTGAACTTTCCCGTGATGAACTTTCCGCGAATCCAACAGTTTACCCGAGAGCCTAACATGGCTTTTTACAATCAAAATGTACACAGTTAAATCGTAATTGAGAAATGTGGGAACTGATAAAAACCGTCTCTTGATAAAACCTGTCTCCTGTTTTCCCCACCTGTCTTCCTTACCGTAAAACCTCAAACAACCGCAGTTTATTTATTTATCTGTCTTCCCACATTTTTCTCAATATGCAGGACCTGTCTCAATCTGCTTCATTCCCTACGAACCACCTGTCTTCCCCACTATTTTCCCACATGGTGAATCTGTCTCCCCCTGAAGTATGAAACTGTTTTAAAATTGTTTCATGTGGACTTAGTTGAAACTGATCACGGACAATGGTACTTATGGAAAAATTGCCCAATTCCACAGAAATTGAATACCAACCGATGTCAAGCTCAAGTCAATCAAAACTTGAATAATGCCGTTGTAAATAAATTGCGGACTAAAATATGCTGCTACAATCCACCACCTTGTGTTTATAATCTCGATTTCATTATAGTTTAGGCTTATTATTTTGTCAAAAGCTGTGCGCCGCGAAATTGAATACACGATTCGAAAGCGCTTCATGACCAATTTTAGTTTTAGTTTATAGTTTTAATCTGCCGCGAGCATCATCACAATCCCAATGGTCAAGAGTCAAATTGACAAAATCTACAAACAACTTTTCGTTGTGATGGTAGCAACTAAGGGTTCTGATTGAAGAGTATCTTTAAATCGATGCGATTTTTTGGTACACTATTTTATCTGAAAGTTCCACTGTATATTGAATTTTGTGAAGTGTGAGAAATAGAGACTTGATGATGACATGTTTTTGAAAGCCCTTGAAATGCTCTACAAAGTAGACCTGAGAACTAATTTGATGATAATGTGATGAAGGTGCCAAAATAATAAATTCACATTCTCAAGGTTACCTCAATGTCTTAGAAAATGGAGACTGAGCTTAAGCCACGCCCCCATTCTTAACGAGCTTCGATCTGAGGCAAATCATATTTATAGTGCAGGATATGTCAACAGTCGCTTCAATTTGTCTAAGAATGGCACTTAGCAATTTAGAACATGACGACATCAAATAAATTTCTTAATGTGATTATCTTCCAACAAAAATTACAACGCCCCACACTTAATTCATTTTGAATTCTTCTAAAAATTCTTTAAGCTGCTCAATTTTTCCGAAATTCCATCTTGCATCAAAATGAGTTTTGCGGGACATTTAGAAAAGTTCACAAAAATATTTTGGCTTTTGGGTCTCCTTCCAGTTGGTCCAAATCCATTTTCGCGCCCGGTCGAAACATTGGCGATCTTCTTTTACCACCCCGTAGGACTCTATTCGATGATCTGCATCCTCCTTGACCTAATCGAACTCATTGACTACTTTACCTCAAATTCAATCACAGTTTTATCGGGATCCCCACATTTATCGCAACATATCCTTGTTTATATCGGTTGGTTAATCCACTATATGATGGACGTTGCAACACGAATCTTCGTTTTCCTTTACAGTCACCAGATTTTAATTTTAATTAAAAATTTCACTTCCTTCTCCCAAAGATCTCTCAATTCATCCACCTTACCAAGGCAACCAACCAATAAAATAAAAGAAAATTTAAAAGATGGCGCTCCCTTGCAAATATGCGTAATTTCAAAACATCAGGCCGTGAACAGTACCGGTGAAACCTCATTAACAAAATGTAGAAGAATCTATTTAATCGCAATTACCTTCGCAATTATTTGTTCATCTGTCTCGGAAACATTGGAGGCTACATTCAATACCTTCGTTTATCACTTCTACGATGGATGGAATACGACACTATTACCGAATGACAATGGCCTCTTAGAATATGGAATGATGTATTGGTCACATTGTAACATTTGTGTATCGATATCTTTTACATTAACTTTCATCGTCCAATTTGGACTTTGTCTGATCGAAATGATTGACAGAATTTGTAGAAGGTTTGACCATCTGGTACAAGTTGCGAGTCATCAAGAAGAGGTCGAAAAGTTCAAAGTGGAGTTGAAGGTTTTTGACGAAAGTCAGAGAGGCCGGTTGCAAGTGCTGGGGGAAGCGGGATTGATGTTGGAAGTGTTTAAAAACATCCAGAATTGTGGCGCCATCTACGGGAAAATTGCAGGAACTTTTGCTCTTTTGTCCATCCTGAGGGACGGAGGTTATTTGGTTTGGTCGATGGGCACAATGACGACGGATTATGCAAATAGCTTTGGGTTCGTTGGATCTATGACGAGGAGTCTGGTCAGCTTTATTTTCCTCGCTCTGGTGGCAAATTTTGGCAACTTTTATCACGCCAAGGTGAGATAATTCCGATAGTTTAAAATGCAGGATTGAAATGAATTGAGAAGTTGAGTTTGATTGTAGACGAAGGAGAGTCTGAGGTTGGTGAGGGACTCGGTCATCGACGGGAGGATTGCGGCTGCTTCAAAGGGAGACAAGCATATCCAGGTATATGAGCCTACATTATTTTCGAAAATTGTTGACCACTTCAGTTGATTCGGAGATTGTGAAAAACAATTGAGGTTGGTTGGGGCAAGTTGTTAATATCGTGGATACATTTTGGAATATTTAGGAAAATGTGAAAGTGCTGGAGGAGCTTGGGAAATGGATGGTCGAGAGTGAGTTTAGTTTGAATGCGATGAATCTCTTTCCCATCAACCACGCGGTTATTCCATTGGTCAGTCTCGTTTTATATTTTTAATAGCCATCATTTACAAAGATGTGACCACCAAAATTCAAAAATGTAGTAACGAGGTCATCCAAAACTAATTGAAATATATTTTTGTGTTCTGGAAAAGGTGTTGGGGACAATTATAACAATCTTCATTTTCATATTCCAACTGGCAGCGTCCGAGAAATAACTTTAATTCATAAATATAAATAGTTGTTTCAAATGCCCTTTGAACAAAAACTTGTGTAGGGAAGTTATCACGTTGTTAATGTATTTTCAAGTGAAGTGAAAGCCGGAGTTGAAATTATTTTAAAAAGGTTGATTTGAAATTATTTATCTGTGTTTAAAGTTATTTAACTTTGATTAAAACAGGCTTAGAAAATTCTGTTGAGTTTTAAGTTTAGATTGGATACGCTTGAAATTGTAGTTTTATTGACTAGTAAATAAAAATAAATGAATTTTTATAAGAAAATCTAAACTATGATCTCTGAATGAAAACATTGCAAATTGTGTACTTGATTTTTATGCGAATAAATATTTTAGTGGGTTGAACAATAAGAGATGTCAAGTTGTAGCTGGGATTGTTGTAGAGCGATCAATATCGACCATATTGATTCCATCCCAATCGGGATGTCCCGCTCTCTTTGTGAGCACAAAGTTGATTAAGAATAGGCGGTTAGTTTTTCCTCAGGTATTTTAGTTGAAAGTACAGGCAAAAATATTGAAACTTTCAATACAATTTAAACTAATTTGATCTTTAGTGGTGACAGTGTTTTCTGGGTTCTCTAATCGAGCTCGCTTCGCTCGCTGTTTTAATAAAACGAATCTCATCATAACTGATTAGTTGACACCATATATGAAATCCGATTTATTATTTAGACGCTCAATCAATTGATTAGACGGACGATAATATTTATGCTTACAAATAGGGGTTTTACTTTTGTTACAAAGATGTTTTGAATTTAAAAAAAATATAACAAAGATCAAAATATTTTGCCGACGAAAGAAGAAATTTTTCAAAACATGTCCCCCAACCTCAGCATCATAAATGTTGAGGCTAAATTATGGGAAGTCTGAATTTTTTAAATAGAATATTAGGTGTCCGTCCGAGACTTTTAAAATCTAAAAGTGACTGTTAAAAGAACATTTTAGTCGGACAAAATCAGAACTTTGTCATAGCATTTGATGAGAATTCACTTTACATGATTTACTGTCTCTTTCACTGAAAAACTTTTTGATTCTGCTTTGCTCCTGTAATTTTACATTTATGTTAGGGCTTGACTAATGTAGAAATGGGCAAGTTGATGATGCTGACGTTGACAATTGGAATTTCCAACAAAATTAATTTTGTCGTGGATGGAAAAAAATGTTGAACATTGGCTAAATGTGACGGAAGAAATTTTGTCCCACAGTTAAGGTTCGGTGGCGAAAATTTTGGTTCGGCTGATTTTCTACCCACAAATTTTGTGTCAATTCTCAATTCAAATAATGACAATGCCACAAGCATTCAAATTAATTTAAAGAGACTAAATTTTCAATTGTCTTTTGAAATTGGTGGACAATTTAGCTTTTCTTTTGCCAACTCAGGTCTCGTTCAATCAGTTCATTTTCCAAAGAAAAGCACCACGATCCACTATCAATTCTCAAAAAAATTAATTAAAATTTCCTAAAAATTTGAGTTCAGTTTGTTTGAAATGTTGATGCAGCTAGAAAATCGCTACAATTTTTTACTTTTTGAGTTTTTATCACTTTTGAAGTTCCTTCCGATTAGTGTGGTTCGATTTGAGGGAAAAATTGGGAATGGACCCAGATGACAGAAAAGATTTTGAAAATTCCTGCGTTTCCGAGTCTTCACTCTTCGTTCCATTTTCATTCTGGTAAAGACATAATTCACCTAAGCACTTAGTGCCCACTTACTATCAAACCTCAAATTGCCAGAAAATGACATCAAGTGACTGCCAAAAATATTGGACCTTCTTTGCTTGTTTGTAAATGGATAAGTGCCTCAACATTTTCTCAGCTTCCAGGATGACTTTGGACAGTCCTCGTCGCCCACCTTTCGGTCTTTCAGGTCTCAGGTGGACCTCAGATCAAGCCGTAAATGTTTTCAGAAATTCTCTGACCTCATTCGCTACTACCATCGAGCAAGTCCACTGACCTTTTGCATTGAGACTTTAATTTGGAGTTTGAAATTTGAATATGTGTCCGTTATTGAGATAAGAAGAATTGAAATATGTTTAACCTGACACTATAATAAATAAGCTAAATAAGTTATGAGAATGAAACTCTTCAGTCAGATTTTAAGTCGGTGTCCTACCCTTTGAGTATGGGATTGGCTGAGTTAATGAGGAGGAAGAATGTACTCAAAGATATCTCAACACCTTCCTTCATAGACTGAATGGTCCACTGAATTTCAGTCTAAAATCCATGTCCTTAGCTTTGTGCATAATTTCACGCTGAATGCCCATGCCCTTGTGGAAATATCCAGCCCTTGTACTGTGGCTGCTTCCAATATCGAAAAACCTTCCCCTACCAGAATGAATAATTCTACAACATAGTGGACCATAGCAATTTATGCAAACTAAAGTAATTATTGTGCAATGTCATTCTTATTCTTCACAAATTCTCATGATCCATCACAAGCTGGACGTTTCAATTCACTTCATTGTCGTAACTGGGACTGGATCAAGTTTGGATAATTCTTCTGGTGGATTGATAAATAACACGGAATCTTGATACTCAGCTCAATATGTTACAATTGATCCTAACCTTACTGGTTGGACTGGTAGGTGACACAAGTAGTCGAACATACGTATAAACCATTTGGCTGACAATCAAATTTGGTTCCTGAAAGGATTTAGAATCTCATAATTAGTTCTGTTCAATTTAATTGAAATCAACTTCCTACAGAAGAACTCAAATTATGTTTGAACGCTAGAATTTAATTCGTTTCCACTGATATGCAAAATGTGGTTTAACTGCTCAACTATTTTGCCCTTTCACAGAGCTCTGCTGTTCAAGGCTCTGGGGAAAGAGAAGCTGAATGTGGACAATTCTGCAACCCTTATTTTAAAGTGTACAAGATCATAGAAGTGGATTCCTGGGCCACTTCCATCACCTTGATCTGTAAATGTGGCCAGGACCAATCGTTAGTGGTTATTTAATTATTTCAAACATGCTTCTTGCTAATGGTGGAGAACTGGAGGTGACTAAATAAGTTAAAATCATAAATGAAATTCGGGTCGATTCAGGAAAATGCAAGAAAAAGAGGAAGAGATACTGTTCCAGTTGGCGAGGAAATCAGTTAGAAATCAGTGTGGTATATCGTTGGATCAGAAATGTGCAGGTTTTTGCAACAAATTTGGTTTTCATGACAACTCTTGCTTTAACCATTCAACCACATTCTCCAGTTACTGTTCGTGTGCACAGGTCAGAATAACTAATGGGTCACGGTCAGGAACTTGGTCAAATATTTTTTTCAAAAAAAGAGAGAATTTGAGTTTAGTCACCTCGAATGATTTGGGCCATGACATAAACTGACCGATATTTTGTAGAACTTTCAAGAGCAGGAAACTCTGCATCTGAAATGGTCAAAGTTACCAATCTTCCAGGAGAAATGTGATGACCCCTGCGTCCTCTGTGAAGACACTTGTTCTAACTGGAACTACTACGCCTGCAGCTATAATAAAGATCCAGTGCAAACGATTGGATGTGACTGCAGCAGTAGCCGAATCATC
>JAQHQX010000471.1:0-12814 GCA_034694425.1 Arrhopalites sp. Gr-Col-00791
TACAAAGTATGATTGTATTGCATTTTAATTAAAAAAATCGTGGGCCGAATTTTGAGTCTTATCCGATAGGGTCCTTTGTAAAAGATATCTTAGAAGTTCATAGATCGACCTTAGTCGAACTGGGCGGCATAGTTGGAAAAGGACCTTTCGCAGACAGCCTGGATTTTATCCCACCAAAAAGTGCGGTCATGTGACGTAGAAACGGTAACTATAAAATATCTTAGAATTTCTAAGGTGGGCTGGTGGCGGGATAGGTGGAAAGGCCTTTCCCGCCCAGCCGGGGATAAAAATCCATGCCAACTTCACACTTTCAACAAGGAAAATGTGCCGTGCTGACTTCACGCCCCATTGTTTGGCACTGTTCTACTTGTGGTGGCTGATGGTCCTGTTTAGATCATGTCAGTTGGACTGGCCCCTGTACTGTATCATGTACGAAGAACCACTTCCAGTAGCAGAATTGATCTTGTTGGTGCTAGTCTGTGCAGTATCGATGGCTCTCTATTCCTCGTATCAACTACTCATTCTCGATGATTCCAATTGTTGAACAAGTTTCACTTTAACGGATCAATTTCCACTTTGCTCAGAGCTCAGAAGAGATTTAACGAAATGAATGAAGTGAGTGGAAGGCATTTGACTTCTTTTGTAGAGCTTTCGATGGCATATGTTGGCCATCTTCATCAGGACTAATAAATCTGTAGTGTGTGTTTGTGTGTTGAAACATTTAAAACTTGTACTTGTAAACACTGTAAGTTTCATGCCCTCTTTACTTAAACAAAGTCAGCACTGGTTCAATCAAGAAAATTTAAGTTTCACTTTAACTACCATCAACTCTACGTGGGGAAGTCCATCTGCTGGTTCCTGTAGAATAGGAAGTTGTCACTCCAAGAAATGTTCGGTGTGACTAGTGAGTGGATTATGAATGGACTCCTCCCATCTTCCAATCTCATCTACTTGACACAGACCCAACTTTGAGCTTTTGTAAGGGCTCACGTGAATCGAGAATTTGGTCAGAGCCTTTGTGCTTTGTGTTGGGAAGATGGTCGTTTTTCATTTTTGGATGCAAATCTTTGGATTCGTTACTTTCGCCATGATCACTTTTATCCTGTTGATTATTCAAAAAATTAAAGAAATGCTCAACGACCTTACGTAAGTTTTCGTCTTCTTATCATGATATTCATTGAAATGATGACTCTGCAAAATGTAGGGAAGTTTTCCTTAGACTGAGAACCAGAGCGATTTCTAATTAGCAGAAGTTAAGTTGGAGCAGAATATTCATCGGGACGTCATGTGAGGGATATTCGAGGTCTTGTACAAGGGAGAGAATCATGCTGGTAAAGTGCAGTCATGTGTTTTACTGTTTTTTAAATGTGTTTAACTTTTCTTCATTCATTTACCACTTAACACCACAGCAAAATACAATTAGATACAATGGGAATACCTTAATCGTCAATCCTGAACTAAATGAACTAACATAAACTTTAATTGTGTCTCAACACGTGTACAAACAAGATACAACTATTTCTAGACATTTGAGTAATTAATCAGCAATTTATGAACTACTTAAATGACAATTTAGTAAAGTGACAGCAACAGACATTTGTTTCGATGTGCAAAATGCAAGTAGAATATGGGTGTTAGTAAAATCCAAGTTTCCACGTCCACATCGCCACGTCCAGCAATTCTGACCAGATTAGATTCATTCATTGTCTACCTATAGGATAGGTTACCTGTCACAAGTATAAGCAAGGGACGATATTTAATCACAAAAAAAAGTCAATGCTGTTCAACCAGATTTAGTTGCTCTTCCAGTAGCCTGAGTTGACTAATCAAACATTTCCCAGAAGCTCGCCCTGTAAAGTTCTAAGAGCGAATGAAAATGGGAACTTGCAACTACAAACTGGAGTTGGAATAGTTTCTACACTTGTGCATAAAGACAAAGTTTCTGTTTGGACTGGACCACATTTTGATTTTTCTGGTTTCAGTCATCAACCTCATTATCTGGGTCGCAATCAAAGCGTCATTGTACTCATGTAAAAAAGGATGCACTACAAACAAATGTTCATGTCAGTAAAATCAAGTTCCATGTGGTACAAAATGCCATCCAAAAATTTGAATGTCAAAATCAAGATTAATCTCACTTTTGAGGAAATCTGCACAGTTGTTTAAAAGTACAAAATGAAATTCAGTTTGTTAATAGTTTTTTGAAATGCTGTACTTACTGTCGATTTCATTCAACTACAAAGGGGATTAGCTGCGTATGCACTAAATTGAATTGTAATATTCAAACATGTCCTTGATTTCCATTTTCTGGACTTATTCCGGTATTCCGACTAACCACTACATGAACTGGTCTACATAATCGACGGTTTACTGAATCGAGGAGGAATATCAGGTCCAACATAATACCAACTACAAAGTCAGGAAAAACGATGCGATGACACAATGAACAAATAAAGTGAAAATATACAAAAACTCCCTTTATAATTCAGTTTAATACAATTTAAATTGAACTGAAATAATCAAAATCATCATCTTCGTCTATGGTCGGAGCTGACCTGCCGACAACTGAAAAACCCATTGAAGAGCCCCCACCAGAATATTGTTCCGCAATGGGATAAACGTCACCTTTCCCTTCCTTCACAATATCTTCAAACATTTTGCTTGACCAATAATTTCCTGGTGAATGACAAGTGACTACCCCTGTCGTGATCTCACAATAACAAGTGTCAGCCTCTTTTACCTGATCACAAGGCAACAATCTGTTTTGAGTGCATCTCTTACTTAGTTCACAAAAATGGTGGGAGACCTCTGGAGTTCTTATTAGGACGGAATTGATCTCTCGAACATATTCACCAAAAATAGGCTGGTCTAATGGCGTCTGGGTAGTTGCATAGGCGGGTGTAGGCAATTCGGAGTTTCCATTCCTTTCGTTGGGTGGACAAACGTCGATGGATGACACCAAGTCCAGGTGCGATGAAAGAAATTTTTGTTGGTCAACATTATCATCACCGTTGAGCCATAAGGATCGACCCTGACAATCATATTCTTGGAAAAGGATAACACAATCACCATGACGACTAATGATCGATTCAACTGGTTTCTGAGTTTCGTCTAGATTAACGCAGTCAGGAAAATCGAAGAGTTGGATTCTCCTCCTATGGCCTACGATCAAATAACAAAAATTTTAATTCGAAAGTGAAAGCGCCTACAGATTTAGAGTGTAGTGCGCCCAAAAGTTTAAAATTACAATTTAGCGTCACAAGATTTGGGATTGTTTGAACTTGAAGATCGATTCAAGAATGAATTTAAAATTTGAATTATTACCGCGATACGCAGGTCGGCTAAACAAATCGACAGTTGTCGTGCAAGGACCAACTGAAACGGTACGATTTTCAAATCCTAGTTCTTGAAGGTTCTTATATTCAGAATAGTTTGGCCCAACTTTGACGGAATCCCCTTGACAATCCTCTTGACCATGAAGTTGAATGCAACGGCCCTCAGTATCGATTGATCCAACCAAATATTTAGCTACTGTTAGATTTGAGCAACCCCACGGGTCAACTTTTTCGAATGTATCTGAAAATTTTGTACGAACCTTGAAAAGCGAAATGTTTCATTTTTTAGATTTAACTGAAATCAGTTTGTGATGTAAATCTAAAATGATGATTGTGAGGGCGATTCAATTGTCATGAATATCGATGGGGAACACTTTGAATTTCTTTTGCTGACATTTGAGCATAATTCAAGAATGTTACCAAATTGTAATTCGATTTTAATATCGACTGTAATTTGAGACTTAACGAGACGAGATTCATAAAATCTTACCAGTATGATTCTCTTCCTTGTACAAGACCCAGCAGATCACTTGCTGATGCAACACCCACACGACAAACCAAAGAAAAGTAAACTTCATTTTAATCTTTCAAGCCAACTTCGAACTAAGAACTTAAATTCAGAGCAACAGGACGAAAATGTTGTTTAATTTCTAATGAAGTTCCACTCGAGTTCTGAATCTAAGCTTTATTACGGTGTCTTTTCAACTGGAATATGGTCAAGAGTAAAAATTCCTGAGCTGCGAGATCTTGTGCAAAAAAAAATTTCTCAAAGTGCTTCTTCATTCGTTCTTCCTGGAACTGCAGTGGATGGAAAATCTGCCATTTCACCGCACTTGGTTCGGTGGAGAAAAAAATGTTCTACATTTGGGTAAATGTGACGCAGAAAATCTTGTCCCATATAGTCCACAGTAAGGTTAAGGTTAAGGTTCGAGGGTGACAATTTTGGATTCGGCAGATTTTCCACCCACGCCATCTGCTCAAGGAAAACGTTGCTCAACCGGTTTCGATTCAAATTGATTCCTACTAACAAAATTTTGAATGAAAGGACCAACACGACCTTGATAAAACCAGTATCATCATATTCCACGAGAATCAAATGACTGCGACGACTTGCTGTAATATTTAGAAATCCTCTAAAACAACAGACAGAGATTGATGGTAGCATTTTAAAGGCCAAGAATTAGAATTGTTGATTTTTCAACACATAAACTTGCATCACTTGTACTCCCAATTGCTTCAATCCCGGGGATTGAATCCCCTCCAGATCCTCAATCCCCTTGGACTAAATCCAACTTTTCCCTCCATAAAATTTTAAAATGGCAACTCAAACAATTGATTTGTCCAAGTATTGGGAATATGAAGAATTTGACAACAAAACACATGGCAATGCAATATGGAAACAAGGCAAACGTTGGCTTAGGCACGATCCCATTAAACTTCATAGTGAAAAAGAGTGCTAGGATATGACTGGTGACGATAGTGGATGTCCATCCAGGTAAAATGGTGGAGGAGCAACATTCATTAAATTGAATGTTAGTAAATGTAACATCCGCCACATCTGAATAGCTCCAAGGGAACTCGAATTCCTATAGTTACATTAACCACTTACCCACTTACCATCAAACTTTCGCTCATGCTTACCAGGGCAAACCTACGTCATCCTATTGGATAATTTGTGATGTCAAAAATAAATAGAACGGGGATCCTGACAGTAAAGAAGTTTTTTAGTTGATATTTAATAGATAAATATTAGGGGTATACCTTCAACAAAGAGATCTCACAGAGTACTCCTCCTTTATACTCCAATACAATTTCAAAACTTTGAGCCCTCATTTTCCATAGATATAATATTTTCAAAAGTTTCATATTTTCGGCTGGGGTACCCACTACATGTCTCAAATCGAAAATGTAGTTGTTTTGTCCAAATTCAAAATTTCCATTATTTGCTCAATTTCACTTTTTCAATTGAGACTGACCGACAGGAATACTGTCAAAAATAAACATCCCGAAAAGTAAGCTGTAGCCAACAGATTCGAAAATTGCCTGACCATCAGATCAATTAGATGTAATTATTACACGATGAATCCAGGAGTCATCATCGTAAGTTCTATGTTAAAATGACTTCATTTAACATATTTCATAAATGGAAGTGCGTCAAACTTTCAGATTTTATTCTATTAAGAAATGATTTTTTGAGCAATAACATTTGTCATTCTGGAAATAAAATTTATCATTCCGCAAATAAACTTTAATCTTTCCATTAAAGCTGTTAAAAATACTCTTCCACAATAATGGGCAGGAGATTGGGGGGCATGATGTGTGGCTTGCGCACAGTTTAACACTTTAATAAAATTCACAACAACAATAACAACAACTTACCTTGGAATCCCTTGAAACTTTGCTGGAAATTTCATTAAAGGTCTTTAACAATTCTTAAAAAGGTCAAATTTTCTGGTGGCCACCTTCTTTGACCTCCAGAGATCACAATGGTTATCTGGAGTCAAGGGCCTTGACCCACTGATAAAATTTGAGACCTGTCACAGGTTTAAATTATTTATTCAATTATAATTTGATGCTTCCTAACTTTTGTTTCATATCGTCCCAATAACACCTAAATTGATTATGTTCATCTACTGAATCTTAAATTCCTTAGAGCTCCTCAGCGGAGAATGATCATGAGGCCCAAAATTTGCTTGACGCAAAAGTCCATGAAATTTGGTGTTGACATCCTTTCGAGAGTGTAGAAATGAGCGACTTTAATTCCTGCATTGGGAATTCCCTTGACCACTTTTTTGACGTAAAGTCCTCCATCCACATCGAGGGACTTTGTTGCACTGACCTCCACTTGGTGTTTCAGCTGGTTGAGGAGATCAGGGATCTTGAATGCTGTCATGTAAATGATCGAGAAGAATACCGTCATGTCGAAAGCCATCATGTAGTGAAGTACACCCAAAATTGTAAGAGCCGACGTCACCCTCAGTGCAAAGACCAAACTCACAATGACCACCATGATGGAGAATTGTTTCATCGCATAAATCAGGTGAGAGTGCACATGATTGAACAGACGTATAGCTACGATGAGTAATTTGATGTCAGCCAACGTTTTCATTATCAGAGATCCGGAGTTCCGAGTCGAGTTCCTGTGGACAAACCTTTCCAAATCAAAAAGCGGATTTTAGCGGCCGCTGTAGCAGCCAAGGTTCACACTCAAGTAGTATCCCAAAATATGGCCTTATTTTTATATACTTCAAACTTCAAATTGGAATTTAAAAATTATTATTTGAAAGGACCCTATCGGTTTTCCCTCAAAATTTGCCTAGGCTCTTGCATAGGACTGGCTGAATATTTCCAAGCCATCTTTGGGAATCTTGTTCCAAGGGATCCTCTTTGTCATTTAAGCGGTTCGACATTTTCTCAAATTGCCCCAAACCAGAGTAAAAAAATCGCAAATGTTCTCCTAAATGTGGATTTCAGCAAAAACGCTTAATACATTGTAAAAGTTGTGACTGTGTTGACGTATGTCAATGAAACGTACAGAAGTGACTGAGACTGACTCCTGGAACACCTCTGTGAGAGGAAATAATTTTGTGACCAGGAACTTGACCTCCAGAGGTCACTTTGCCAAATGACCTGCTGTGATGACCCCGTTGGTCCAAAAAATCTGAAAAAAATCAGAGGGACACAAAAGAAGATGGAAAACAAGATGGCTATCTTGAATTGTTGGTAGCCTGTACCATTTGACCTCTCAAGGTCATCGAAGCATTTAAACTAGTGTAGGGGTCATGAGGTCACGGATATCGATAAGTTTGTACGGCCATTTTGTTTTCCATCTTAAATGACAAAGGGGATCCCTTGGAACAAGATTCCCAAATGTGGCTCGGAAATATTCAGCCAGTCCTATGCACGAGCCTAGGCAAATTTCGAGGGAAAACCGATAGGGTCCTTTTGTACAATTATGCGTCACAATTGTTCTTTTATTTTCATCATCCAACACCAGTCCAAATATTAAATGTTAAAATTTAAGACTAATCGATTTGTTGATTCAAAATTTTTGTTCAGGACTTGAGCCTATTTACTGTGACGAGAGTTGGACAACCTTTTGGGAGTTTCACAACAATCACATTAGAGATTATCTAACAATTGTTATTTGTGTGATTGGAATAATCACAAACATCCTCAATATTATCGTTTTCACACGAACCACAATGCGGAATCCGACCAACTTGATCATGACAGCCCTAGCAGTCGCTGATCTTTTCTTCGTGTTTCAACATTTACTACTCCATTACTTATACCTTTATCTATTATCCAACTATCCCGAAACATCATTTGGAGTTCAACTTTACTGGATCATCAAGTCTATCTTGTTTCTTGTAATCCATAGAGTTTTCATAATATTTTTAAGGATTCAACCCTACAACAGTTTATACGATTATATTAGAATTGTTAATCACAATTTTAATATTTTATTTTTTAGTTTTGTCACAGCTCTGCAATTTACATAACTTTGCTGTTGGCTGGTTGGAGATTTATTGGGATTTTGTATCCTCTCAAGAGTCGAAATTGGCTCACATTTCGAGCAGCCAAATGGACAATTTCTTACTGCTTTTTATTTGTCGGGATTTTGACGGGGATCTTGTACATGGAATATAAAATTGGAAAAATTGAAAAAACTTATTTTGAAATTGGAAATGGACATTTGAATACTACAAAAGTTTACACTGATCAATATGAACTAAAGGCTAATGGGTTACAAAGTGATGGATGGATCTATGGGTAAAATTAATAATATTGAATAATTAAATATTTCCAGGATCATTTAAGAACCTTCCTTGATGTTCAAATCATATGTTTTTTAGATTTGTGATCAAAATAATTCCTTGTCTGCTGCTGACTATCTTCAGTATCGGTTTAATCGTGTTAGCAAGAGCTCGAAATAATAGAAAAAAGTTGAAGAAATGTGGAATAATTTTTGAAAAACAGTCTGCTCGTCAAAATATCGACTCCAAATCAAATTCTCAAGATGTTGAAAATAAATCAGTACGAGAAGTCAAGGAAAAGAAAGAATTTAATAAAACAAATAGGATGATTTTAGTAATTCTTTGTGTATTCATCACAACTGAAGGGCTAACAGGAATTTTCAACATTTTGACGGTGCTAATTTCAGGATCATTCTTTACTCAATGTCATTTACCTATTTTAGGGTTTCTCAATTTTCTTGAATACGTCAGTAGTGCCACCAGTTTTTTTATTTATTTGGTCATGAGTACAAAATTCAGATCAACTTTAATTCAATTTTTTAATTCCGAGTCTTGTATCTCGAAAATCAGGCGCTACTGTCACCGCTTCGGATAAGTCATAGTGACGTGGCCAAATTATTATCCAAGGACAGTTTTCTGAGTGAACCTCAAAAAATTCCGGTTTATTGTTGTGTGTAGTCCAAAGCAGACTAAAAGGGTGTATTCAGAATTTTCGATTATATTGAATTTTGAAAATTCAATTTTCAAAAAAATTGTTAGTTTTTCAAGCAAAACATTGTCATTAAATGAGATTCATTTCTCTACGGTTAAATTTTAGCATAAACTTAAACACCATGTGGACTTATGTTTGTGTAACATTCGAGTTCCAATCACTTTTTCACCAAAAAATGATTTAATCTCCCAAATATTTTGGGTGTACTGTGATCGTCTTGATTTTAATGCCCCGTCAATCGTCATATATCAGAAAACTGAAACTCCTTCCTAAATTCAAGTAGAATATTGCCCTTTAGTCTAGTCTTTGTATCTCAAACTGATTTTGTAAGATCCAGCAGCAGTGAAGGTATTTGATATGAAGGTTTCATTTGAATAAACAGCTTCTGTTCTCATTTTCTGTTTCTTTTATTCTCATGTACATATGGGTATTCATTTGGCAAAAGACCCCTAAAGTCGGATTTTAAGAAGTTTGAGTTACATACACCAAAAAATTTGTAATTTTGAGGGCTACAAGTTGAGCCGGACTGTATTTATAAACAAAATTTGTACACTCGTTAAATAATTATAGTTACAAAATGTGGTTTTGGCTATAGCTCATTGCTAGCTAGACCGGGCAGCAAATAGTATCACTTTATAATTTTACGAATCACAAGTTTAAAATGTAGAATAATGTTATTATTATGCATTTTAACCTTGTGATTCGTAAAGTTTTTTCTGTTACATGTATTGATTATATTTATGTCTTCATTTTTGGATGTCCGTACACTGTCACATGACTTTGTTATTTCGTCAATCTTTAAAACTATTCTACCGAGTAGTTAACTTAACTTATCGAGTTTTATTATTCAATTAATTAAAAAATGATGTTCAAATAATCAATTACGTAAAGGACACTTCAATGTTCCATCAGGATTACGTCTATTTGAATGTCCTACTTTGTGACACAGTCCACATTTTTTTGAAGTTTTAGAAACAACATTGGTAACATCTTGTAAACCTTGTCTTGATTTCGTAGCTGAAACTTCTACTGGATTTCCAGTTTGAGTTGTCACCATTGTTAATGCTGGACATAAGATATCTTTTGCAGTTTCTTCTGTAACATATTGACGAATACGCTCGTACAAATATTTTTTCCGATCATTTGACAAACCGTCTGGTGTGATCACGGCAGGAGTAGCATTTGTATCAAACTTACAATGTTGAGGAAATACTTGACACTCGACATAATTTTCACTTGTTGTAGTATACTTAATTTGTATCTTTCCAGTCATATCATTGGTGCAGTAAAAGTCGTATCCTAATTTTATGTTGGGAATTTTGACCACATTATAATTAGCAAAAAATTGTTGCCAGTCAAAGACTTCAACAAGTACATCTCCTATTTCGTTACCCATCAAACAAGGAATAATACAATTTGTGCTATTGATGATGTTTTCCATATCCTCTAGTGTATTCACATTTGATATTCGAAATATTTTTTTAAACACACCGAAATAAGAGTCAGGATCAAATTTTGTGTGACCCACAGGTAAAAAGCAAAAGCGAATCGATTTGTGACGACCTGTCATTACTCTGTAAACTAAGTATTGCATTACGTAATTGTTTTTATTTTGACCTCCACAATTGTCAGCATGCAGTATCACATCTCTTTCTCCTACTCCAAAAGTATCAAAAAAGTGGTCTAGCAATGAAATTATTAAATTTGATCCCTTGCTCGTTGTGCACGATTCGGGTATTAAATACAAAACACATTTGCCAAGAGGTTCACATGCTACACCAAACAGTCCGACTTTGTAACCACACAAAAAGTATAAAGGACCTACTTGTTGGGAATCATAGGGTAAATGCACTTGTTGAGCACAATCGAAGCTGTAATGCATTCTTTTTTGAAAATTGTTTGGAATACTTGGTTGGAGTTTGAGGTTATCATTTGACACAGCATGTTTAATAGAGTCGATTGTATCATTATAGAATTTTCTCTCTCTGATAACATGTTCTAGATGAGTAGTAGATTCAGAAATCCTTCTCAACTTCTCCGTTTCTGGTAAATTATTCATCTTTTGCATCGTTGTGACGTTTTGTTGACAAGTCACACAGAGGTCAGACTTTGGTTTTTGTGTTACAATAATCGGACAACAATTACTCCATGTTTCGTACCAACAAGAAAGTGACATGTACTGTTGCTCACCATGTATTGAAGCTTCTTTGTACAAATTATAAATATAAGTTTTTGTCATGGAACTCGGGAGAATTTTAATGTCCATATCACGATGATTTTGTATTCTTCCTGGTAGAACCAGAGCATGCTGATCGGCAAAAGTTTGTATAAATTGTAGAGCAGCTTCTCTGACCTCAAATGGTAGGGATTGTTGACTCGACGTTTTTTTAGTGTTACCGTGTATCACTTCAGTCACACCATCATTTACCATTTTACTTTTTAAATATTTGAGACGTTTCTCTTTGTAAGAATTTACATATTCGAAAAACCTTTTGCACACTGGTACTCCTCGGAACATGTATTTTGTACGACTTCTAACTCGAAGACTATTTTCTTTACTTTCATTAATTGTTAACGGTGTGTCTGACCAACAAGTATTGAGGGATCCAGTCATGTACAGGTTTAAATGATTAATTCCATCTTGACACACATAGTTCATTCCTTGGGTACCTAATCGACTATCGTTTATTATGTTGTCCGGAAATTTTAAATAACACTTTTCGGAGCAAGTACAGAAACACTCGGCTGACAATTCGTCCTCCGAACCTGAAATATCATCTTCTACAAAAGCAGAATGCCATAAAATTATAAAGCGAAACAATGAGTCAAAATAGTAATGAAAATGCGATACTACGCTTATTGAAATATTTCGATACTTTTACCTCCTTGAGAAGAAAAAACTGACTCCCCATAGTCCACTGAGTGTAATATTTGGTCCATTTTAATAACATAATAATATTGTTAATATTATTAACATAAATAAACGAGAAAAGTAAATAAAATTTAAGCGAACCATTGTCGATTCAAATTTGCACACATGTGCGGCACCACAGGCTGTTTGTCAAGTAGCGACAAAGTCGCACATACAAAAAGCCTTGTATCTCAAAACAAAGTTTTCCGACTTTAGGGCCCTTTTGGTAAATGAATACCCATATTTTCGAAAAGAGCAAATTACTAATTTACCGTGTTTACACATTTTTAGTATTTTTACCTATAGTTCGAACTTCAAAGTGTCGTGTGATTTTACGCCATGTCAGCAAAAGTCGTAAAGATAAAGAAGAATGTGGCAGACCTGCATCAGCATGGTACGTCGACAATACATTCATAATTTGATTAAGGAATTGTGTCCATTAAATGGCTTGTTAAATCATCACTTGTATATTGTTATTTTCTCGGTCGATTTTATTTCGGAAAAATCATGACTTTAGAAACTTTTGTACTCAAACCTGATCAAGACTGTAGCAGTCTCATGGACGAGGTCAAGATAATGGAGGAAGCTCGTAAATTTCGTGAAAAGAAAGATGAAAGAAGTTTCGAGGTTCTTATTCACACTATGCGAGAACACTTACCTCAAGTCAGTAAGGCAAAAGCAGCAAAATTAGTCCGAGCATTGGTGGACATGTTCTTAGACATGGATCATACAGATCCTCAGTTGCAAGTAAAAATTTGTCAAGATTGTATACATTGGGCCACCGAAGAGAAACGCACGTTTCTTAGACAATCACTCCAGGTGAGACATACACCATGTATTTAATTTGAAATATTAATATTTATTTAATATTATCATCGTTGGATGATCATATGAGGAGGAAGAAATACATACCTTCAAAAGTTGAAGGTCTATACATGCATGTTCGCTTTCATTGTATGGTTTGATGTCAATGTTTCTATTTCTATACAGGCTCGTCTCGTCGCTGTATATTACGATAATACTGACTATACTCAAGCTCTTCAGTTGGGAGGAACGTTATTAAAAGAATTGAAAAAGGTTGACGACAAAAATTTAC
>JAQHQX010000472.1:0-12813 GCA_034694425.1 Arrhopalites sp. Gr-Col-00791
GACACCAGTTTGACGATCAATTGTCAGTATTGGATCCACAATGAATGCTGAGACTTTCAAAAAAGTTTCACGTAAATCCAAATATGGTGAAAACCACTTGTCAATTTCTTTAACAATTTTATCACTAAGACCTTGAAAAGTAATTAAATTTTTATTGTGAAATCTCAAAATCAATCCAGCTTCTGTGAGTCCGAACTTGTAACTCATGTTCGTCATAATGGAAAATTTGAAGATGATTGACAATCGTTTTTGGTCACTTAAAAATAATAATTGATCATACTGAGGTCGTCCTAATGTCACAAAATTTTCACAAAAAATTTTCACATTTTTTAAGTCCACTGAAGGATTGACAATGATAAAGTTTAATACAAAATGATGAACAAAATGATCTATTTGAGTATTAACAAAATTTGAAATGGAATAATGATGACGAGTTGAAATAGAATTTTTTGTCACATTTTCATTGGAATTTTCTTGTTTCTGAGTGATTTGGAATTTATACAAAGTACATGGAATTGAACTGCACTGAAATGTTGATTTATTATCTAGTTGGAAAACGGTCAAATGTCCATTTCCACTAGCAAAGTTGGCAGACAGTAGACGAGACAATAATTTCATACAAACTTTATTTTGATGAAATATATTGTAGTTAGAGGATGCTATTGGAATAAGAGCCAAGTTATTTTTAATTGTTATCGCAATCAAAAGAATCACAAAACTTACTTTTACTTGTAGTTGTGTCATAATTGAAAAGTTGATGTCGATTAGACTTTGTGACATGAGTAAAGTTGAAACGGATTGAAGATTTCAGTTTGAAATCCAATTACATTTTGTATTCTCTAGTCTTTCTGTATGAGAGAATGAAATGTTTTTACTTTATGCTTGGCGACTTTTCATTGGACATTGTTCTAGACGATAAATGCTAAATTACTTATGAGTCATCGTTGTCATTATTGATCAACTGTTTATGTACGTAACTATCACAATGCCACACTGTGGTACTGGTTGGGTGAAATTATGATATTCGTGTTAACCGATCATTTAGTTGACAGAGCTCAAAGCTGTTAGCATTCTGTAAAGTCCATACAAAGAGACTGAATAATTACTTAAAAGTTGGGTAAAAGTGTAATAAATGTATTTAGGCACTTTGCCATGTGTATCTTTCCCAGGTTAAAGCTTTAGCATTGCTCTTATTGTGTTACGAACATCAAATGAATTTTGTTTGTTTGATCTAGACATTTGATGGACAGGTTAGATTTAACCACGACTAACAAACTTATCATTTTTGGCTAAATGTTAGTTTAAATATCAATTAACTTTAAAAATAAAGTTCCGATTTACTCTTTGGTTTTTGAACAAACTTTTTTGAATTAAGTTGGTAGAAAATCACAAAAGCTATTAAACTGTTAAAAAAATATTTAACTGTAAAATTCCAACATGTCAAACCATCTGAATCTAATATTTATATACAATTTTTTTCTAATTTTTTCAAGTTTCTTTTAAATCTCTTTTTTTACGAAGACTCCTTGATAGGCCTTCCATTGGTTTCCTTTAGAAATAAAATGAAAATGGTGGAACAAAATGAGGCACCCCCAAACAAATAGTAGGGCGCGGCCTTGTGTACTGAAATTAAAAATTTCAAATCAATTCCAAAAAAGATGTATAATAATCCATTTGGAAAGAAATTTCAAATTTCTTTGTTAAACTTACAGGAACCAAGATAAGCCATTTGTGGTGCCAAAATTGATGCTATACTTGCAGCGATATTTGCTGCTCCCACTCCGATCGACCTTTGAGCTGTTGAGTAGCTTTCACTTGTAAAACAATTTAAAACACCCCATGAAGCTTGGGCCATCATTTTGCCGCCAAAAACAAAAATATTGAAAGTAATAAAATTATTTTGGACAGGCCAAATAAACCATGATGGACCGCCCATTCCTTCTGAGAAAGTTTCCATGAGGATGATATTGATCATACAAAAGGTGCAGATGCCCATATAAACGACGATAGCTCTTTTCCGTCCCAACCACTTGCTGATGAAAATAGCGGAAAAATTCCCAATCACATCTGCAAGACTCATGTAAAAGACATTCCAATAGGGGTCACCACCTAGATTTTTAGCATTGAACCCAATACCATAATAGAGGAGGAGGCAAGTGAACCATGCACTAATAAAGATGAGGGTTTTCTTCAGAAATTGACGGTCCTTCAAACAGTACATCAATTTCCCTGATTTCCTATTTTTCACGTTGATTTGACCCATCTGATCGATTTCAAACTCTTCATCTTCTTGACGGTTGAACGAGAGAGCGAGATCTTGAACTACTTTCGATTCAAGAGGTGGATAATTGTTCCATCGGGCGATTTTATTCAACACTTTTTCAGCATCTTTAGTTCGGCCTTTGAGGAGAAGGTAACGGGGACTTTCAGGAAGTAGAGGGTAAGTTATGAACATTATGAGCATTGGGAGGGCACTGTACAGGCAAAGGTCACGCCAATTTGGAAATATGTAGGCGAATAGAGCGAGCAACATGACACCTTCACCTACAAATTTTAAAAATTATTTAGTCAAGATTTTTAATTAGATTCACCGGATTTCATTAATCAATTAAAATGGTTTCAATTCAGAGAGTTTTTTTAAAAAAACCTTTCTGTTGTTTCCGTTGTCCATCAGAAAATTTGACTTTGGCGGAAAGATTTAAATTTCTTCAGAAGTAGAATGAAATAAAGCTAAAAATACTTACCAAAGGGTCCTGCGGAGCCACAGATCGTCCTGGGAAATAAAAATTTGAAATTGTCCATTAAAAAATGAGCGTAGTAATTTTAATTTAGAATTCTATTTTTCATTGTAAGTGGAATCTAATTGTAAGAAGCGAATAAGAAATAATTTGGATAATTTAGATGGAACTTTAATAGAGTGAGAAGATTAAGTATTTGTGTTTGAAATTGGTACATTTGGTACCTCCATCTTGGTGTGAGGAATTCCATGGGGTAAATAGTTGAAAGGAGCAAAATAATAGAAATTCCAGCACCAGAACAAAACCGAGCGACCCCATAAAACCAAATATTTGGAGCAAAACTGGAAGTGACACTACCGAACATGGCGAGAAATGATGCGATGTACAGCATTTTTTTTCGACCAATACTGAAATATATTTAAAAATATTTTGGAAATTCAGAATACTTTTCTTAAAATTTGAACATTTAATGACATTCAGGTGTGTTACCGGTCAATGAAGTAGATTCCCAAAACATCACCCAGAATGAATCCAACCATTTGAATACTCGTGACGAAATCTGGGACGAAATCCAAATCACAAACTAACTTCCACTGGAATTGAAATAAATTTAATAAAAACAAGATATTTTTGCAAAATTCCAAATTGTATTGAAATTGAAATTGAAAATACTTCGGCAACGATGGTGTCAGTACCACCATCCAAAGTCCCATTACACGAGCAAAGGGCTTTGCTATCATTTGTGACATCGTTCCTTGTACCAAAATCGTCTACACAAAACCACTGGATGTTTCTTGTACTTGCTGGAAATGCATAATTAAATTATTGTCTTGTTTTAACTTTAATTCAAAATTAAAATTGTAATTAAAAAAATTTACTTGTAAAGACAGGTTGGAGGTCAATCATGCCCAATGGGAATTCTGGGAACAGGATAACGACTAGTGCGAATATTTGGAAACGTCCAAAGCCCCCTAATTTCAAAATATCAAATTAAAGTAAATGTCTATTCAATTACTTCAACATTCCCTCATCAGTTTTCAGTTGCTTTCAAGGACTAAAATTCCACCTTAATGTTTTAGAAAATGAAGATAAAAATGTGATTTTAAATGGAGATCCGAATCGGGACAAGATTTCGGCTCTTCTCGTCCAGATTCGGAGCTCTAATTTTAATATTTGATACCGATAGTTTCGTAAATGTCTTCAAATGTCGTCATCTCCATTTTCTTTTCTTCTTCCGCGCCCTCTGGGTCACCTTGACTTTCGGCCATTCTTCAAGGAACGACAGTAGGTCACACTAAGAAATTTTGAAGAATTTATACCTTGAAATGAGTCAATTAATTAAAAAATTCATGAATAAAAGTTTAGCAATCCGTTAATATATTCTAACAAAAACAAAAGCATCAGCAACTTTCGACCTTGCTGTTTAATCTCAATTCTTGGTGTGATGAAATGGGCTTGTCTATATTCTTGATTTAAGTGACAAGTTCATCTTTACTCCATCAAATAAAAAAGCACAATCTTCACCTGCACATACACCACAGCATTTTCAAAATCAGCAGTTTATGAGATGTCTACCAAGAAAACATAAGTGCTCCTTAGCATAACTTAGAAAACTAAGATTGCTCAAATATACTCGAAATGCACTCCTTACTACTTACTAATTAGAGCTAGAGGATCTACAATTGTGTCAAAAGCTCACTAAGAGGTCACAAAGGCAAAATAACCACCCAATCTTAAAATTTCACAGAAAACGGTTTCTCAACCTCAGTTTCAAACTTAGCGCCTAAATATTTTACACAGTGGGAGGTCACCCCATAACCTTGTTTCGCTATACTGGAGAGAAAGGAAATTGTTGGTACAACTTTAGTAAAAAAGATGGGAAAATGTCCAATTTAAATGTGCATGAGGTCGGACAGTTTCTCAACCTCAATTTTGAATGACTCACAATCCATTTCCTACCTCCCTAGCTCTTTAGTCTGCTGTCTGCCCTCTACGTCTATGAATTGAATATCCAAGCAATTTTAATTTTAGTCAATCGATGAGAAAATTCGAGAAGTGAGTTTTCCAACTTTTATCTTACATTGTCCATTTAAACTGTAGTCTTACTCAACTTTTCTGGTTTCAGCATGTGATTCATTGACTTGTTATTTGTCATTGACAAATGTAGTTCCGTCTCCCTCGTGGGAATTCCCTCAATCCTGACTCTCATAGTTATCTCAATCCCAAACCAATTGAAAACAACCCACCAAAGTTTCATCCTGATTCTTGTTACTTTCTCAATTTGTTAGCTTTACATGCACTATCTCTAGGTAAATTCAAAATTTTCCGTTTAAAATATAACTTAATCGCTTGTAAAATGAATTTAATGGCCGCATTGAAACACCATTTTGACCATTTGACTAAACCAGTTGGAAAGTAATTTTGACGGGTTTTCAAAAAAATTTATTCGTCATTAATTAAAAGAATAGTTCATGTAACAAAGTAATAACGACCGATATGGGAAGAAAAAATGGACAATATTTCCTCAAGATACGATTACAGTAAGTAAACAGTAAGATTTGATTTAATTCTTTACACAGTTTGTGAAATGATACATGATTTTAATTGTCGAAATTACTTTGTTATACGAACTATTCTGAGAGTCAGGACTGAGATAATTCCCACGAGGGGATACACATTGCATGTGTATCAACTACACATGCAATCTCCCCGGTCAATGTAAAGGGTTCCCCTCAATGAGGGATTCCCTCCCTAACGAATGCCGGACACTTCAACACACGGACATTTCATCAAAGGGGAATTTTCACTTCGGTGCGAGTTGTAAGTGTTTCCGGATTCATCTAACCGCTCGCTCCGCTCGCGACTTCAATCAAGCAAATCTCCATTGAGATAATTTATCAATAAGACCAAACCAATCATGTGTTGAATTTTCCGTGTGTTGAAGTTTCTCATGTTGAACTTTCCATACACTTAACATGTAACAGGAACAAGCAGAAAAATTTTAATGAAAAAAACAAATTCGACTGTTAACCTTTGTTACTCTTTGTTGTTAATTGCGAGGTCAATCACAAAGTTCAATTAGCCCTGCAGCTCCTGGGGGGCTACCTAAGGCGTGGCTTGTCAAGTTGCATTTCAATAATCAAAATTTCCAAAGTAATTCGGATGTCAATTGAAATGCAATTAAAGTTACAGATTTGACAAATTACAATTTATTCCATAATACAAGCTAATTTGAATTCGAATTCTAATCGAATACTACATCCTATATTCAATTTTAATTCAATCTTCCTCCATTAAATGGCAATAGGGCTCGGCCCCCGGGAGAAATGGAGAAAATGGTAAAAACCGGTTTTTACCACCAGCGGTTGAACTGTAGAAATTGGGAGATAAAGAAAAACCGCAAATAGGAAATTTTCTGAATAGTGCTGGAAATGGTTGTGAGTTTGAATACACGTATCTTAAGCAACAAATACTTTTCAAACACCCACATTTCATAAATTCAGGTGCTTTTATTTGTACCTGTAGCTGTCGGTATCAGTTGGGCTTGCTTGGGAAGGAAGCTTTGAATTTTTAAAAAGATTGTTTACAGTGCCGATTTAAGAACAAATGGAGCATGTACATGTGGGGTATTCAGCTGGGAAGGTAGGAAGGCGCACGTGGGTGCCGACTTTAAGTACCAACAGTTTTGAGTGCGGTCACGCGTATCAAAGCCTGTAACCATTTGGACGACTATGATCAACTTCCTACATTGCGGGATTAACCACAACTTTCTTCAATAGTTCCCTATGTTTATGACAAATATATGTACTTTTCAGCACAATTCGTCATTTAAACCACTTAAGACAAAATGTGCGTCTTAAAGTTGTCTTAAATCGTCTAAATGACGAGTTGCACTGACTGGGATGCTACTGGAATTCCTAGATCTTGTTGTGGATGTCTGCTTCGCAGGAATGTTGATCTATTTCAGGCTTGATTTCTTTATTTCCCACTTTTTTGTGTATTTCTCACCAAGTTTCTCCCACTGGGAAGCAGAATTTCATTTCTCCCGGGAGATAAAGAGCCCTGAATGGCGAGAATATTCCAGATTTTTCTTTCTATTTGACTTTGAACTGGGATCTCTGTATTTACATTAATTTCAAATTGGTAAATTCAAGTTCAAAGTGCGAAGTTGAAGCTGATGTTGGTTAGTGGTTGATCCCTAAGCCAGTTTCAAAATGTTAAATAGAATCAACACTTGCTCGCCCAAACAATATAGTCTAATTGAATTTATTTAGAACAGTTTCATTTGCAAATAAAATTAAAATATTTGGATTTTGCAATTGACTCACAGTTGTTTATACATTCTATTAAGGTTTTTCGGAAGGACAATAAAAATGTGGGATTAACCACAACAGCTTTTTAAAATACAAAACACGTGTCAGGGACAATGAAGAATGAGGAAAATGAGACCATAATATCAATGGTGTGTGGAAAGTTCAACATGAGAAACTTCAACGCACGGAAAGTTCAACACACGTAAAGTTCAACACGTGCTTGGTTTGGTCTTATTGACGGATTATGTCAATGGAGATTTGTTTTATTGAAGTCGCGAGCGAAGCGAGCGGTTAGATGAATCCGAAAACACTTACAAGTTGTAAGTTACAACTCGGACCAATGTGAACATTTCCCTGTGATGAACTTTCCGTGTGTTGAAGTTTCTCATGTTGACCTTTCCATACACCGTCTACAGATCCAATCCTTTTTAGAAGAAGGTAAGTATTGAAATGTAAAAAAATGAGCACATCATGTAAGACATTGTATCGTTTAATTCTTTGGATGTACACTTGTAGGCTTCTTTCAAGTCAAACCACAAAATTATTTTTATTCTTAATAGTAGACTCCGGCGCCGACGTCAGCCGGCTGAACTTTTCAAGATGATCCAGCCGCCGAGAAATTAGTCTGATGTTAAATAATAGACTCAGCCGAAGATCAGCCACTAAAATTTTTATTGTAAATATCCGCCATTTTAAGCCGCTGATCAAATATTTTTAGTCGGCGCCAGAGTCCACTTAATAGAAAAGCTGTCACTTCATACGGTGACCTCAAGTGGAATTTGTGATAAGAGTCAGACTCAAGTGCACATTTCAAGTTTTTGAAGTACTGACCCGGACGGGGCCTGGACTTCTCAGACTCGTCCCGTGTCACCAAGAAGTGAAAGTCTAAACAAACTCCAAAAAAAATTTGTCTCGTACATCCTGTATTCGGAATTCGGATATCCTGAGAATAAAAAATGTTAAAACCGTCACTTCGTGACGCTTTCAGCCGCTGAATTGTATTCTGCGGACGGAAAGCAAAGCAACAAAAATTTGTCCTGAGAACATCGTTCTCATCTGTTCATCCGTCTGACATAAAAAAAAGAACTTCACAAGCGAAAAAAATTAACAGCAGCGAAGAACGAGATGTCTGTTTAAGAAACTACTTTCAGATACGAAACGCAATTGACTGGATTGTTTGACAAAGAATGGGACGCTCTCAACTTCCGTTTGTTTTTTGGTGTTGTTCAATGTGATGTTGAACGGTCTAATCCTTCATTGCTTGATTTGAAAAATAAATTTAATTAAGTTTAATTTTTCAAATCTTTTAATTCATTTCATTAATTTGCAATTAAATCCATTTTAATTAAATTTCTTTAGAACTCAAACTTCTTGAGCAGTTGGGCCCATAAAGTATTTGTTGGAGATAATTGGAGTCAGTTTTTTATGACCTGGAACAAAGGAGTTTATGTATTCAGGTTGATGTCACGGCTCTGTGTCAATTTCCAGTTTGACCAAAATTTTGTCTTGACGAAAGGTGACTTTAATTTTTTTGAGTTGTGAGGCTACGCTAAAAAGTTAAAATTATTCAAGATAATATTCGAATGCCTATTAAATAATGAGGATCTTGCTCTTTGTTGCTTTTATAGAGATAAAAACCAGCCTTATATCCATCGAAGAGTTCATCAATTTGTCTCATTGTAAACTTCTTCATAGCTTTTAGATCAAGTTTGAGACTTGTTGGTCAGTTTTAACTTGTTCAATAACTTATCACTATTACACCCATTTCCCATGTACTTTTATAAGGCTGTTATTTTTTGCTCAGGTATTTTAATTGAATCTACAGGCAGAAATATTGAAACTCAGGCAAAAATAATGAATGTTCATGTGAAAAAAATAAAATTCAGGTGGAAAATAACAGTGCTTTTGCAGTCATCTAACAGCTCGCTTCGCTCGCTACTTGAATCAAAGAAACCACCTCCAGTGACTGATAAAAAATTTACCGGTACTTTCAGTATTTTTGCCTGACCAAATCTATTACCTCTTCTATAACAATTGTTAAAATGACAATGGTTATTACTTTACGCCTTTGTTCTAAGTAGTTTGTTTACGAATTATCTCATTTTGTTCCTGATTTAACCCCCTACCATAATAATGTCTGTTTAAAAGAAATTGGAATCTTATGGATAGGCTGAAAATAGCGTGTGACATCAAATAAATGACAATTCTGATAGGTACAAAGTCTATCATCTTTGACGAACCAAGTGCAGCCGAGAAAAAGTTTTTTCTATTGTCAATGTCTTTTTGAGAAAATTATGGGCTCGGTAAATTTTCCACATACGATAATGCTCTAACAAATTTCATAAACTGATGCTAATTGTACTAGTCATTCCAACTATGTTATCTGTTCCGTGGATGGAAAAACTGCCATTTCGCCGAACCTGGTTCGGCGGAGAATTTTTTTTTAAGATTGGCTAAATGTGACGGAGTACGTTTTGTTCCACATCCCCCACAGCTAAGGTCCGGCGAAGAAAATTTTGGATTAATTTTCTGGATGTCAAAATTCGAACTTGGAAAATTGTATAGGCAACTCAAATTGTGAATAAATAGTCGTAAATGTCAACTCAACTTCATGACTTATAGTTGATGTATCCGACGTAGACGAGTAATAACAACAAAGGAAAGAGTTAAATTCGTTTAAATTAAATATTGATTCTTCAAAAATGTTGCATTTGGCTAAATGAAATAACAAGTTGAAGTAGTGAGACTAAACTCAAATTATCGTTATAAAGTTTTTTATGGATTTCTGAGAAATCATTTCTCAATCGAAAAATCTTTTGCATGATTACATCATTTTATTGTGACACACTTAAATTTACATCAATTAGAAAATTTTTTGTTTTTTACTTTGAATAGTTCGGCAAGGTTTCCCCACTACAATCAAGGACTAGACTAGACAATTGGACACTCATAGCCATTGCTGTTAGACTAAATTTCTTGTGCTCTGACTATCATTAAGCTACAATTTAAATATATTAAAAATTTGATATTCTACAAGGATCTTTGGCTGCAAGAATATGTTGTACGGTACACTCGTTTTCAATCCACATCTACATTTACTCTCTAATGCTGACAAGAATGCTGCAAATTCGTGTAATGACATAATGAATAAAATTTGGTGTTGATATTCTCTCCATCAAATGAAAGTTCCCGACCAGCACACCCAATTCGGGCACAGATTTCATCATCATTCGAAATTGTAACTTTTGTATGGACGAAACCAATCTATTCGAAGCGATTAGATCTTCCCTTTTGACTGCCTTCAAGTTTTCTGGGATTTGGAAAGCTTTCTCATAAATGACAGCAAAGAAGATTATCATATCGGCCCCGAAGACATAACCAATACTTCCCAAAACTGCATTTTGTGCAAATATATTCATTGCAAATACAGGACAAAATGTACCTACAAAAATAGCTAAATGCTTCATTGTGAAGATGATGTACGAATCTGACAAATTGAACAATTGGAGGGTCAGCTGAAGTGAACGGAGGTTCCTGAATGTATCAACCAGCAGGCTGAAGTTTGACATTTGTCGTGGATTGACTGATCTGCATCTTTCAACAATTAATCAAATAAACATTTAATTCATTCATTTAATTACTTTACTCAGATTAATAAGAAACTGGGGAGAGGTACAAGTGAAATAAATACTATCATTTAAATATCAATTTGTGATTACGTTTGTGCTCTCTTTATATTTGAGATGGTGTCGTTCATCTTCTCAAAGAACAGAAGCTGTGTTAGCAGACAATAGTAGGCAGAGAGTGCATAATGAACGTATACAATCGCATCGAAAGGGATGAGAAGAATGTATGTGAAGATGTTCTGATAGGTAGGTGGCAGCACAGAGAAGAGAATCTGGTACCTTGTGGGGTCTGAAAACAAAATGATGAGGTACATCACCAGGGATCCAGGAACCATAACTGGAAAGACCATTGCCAAAAGTTCTTGCAACGAATAAGTGGTCACCCTCCTCCTTTCGATCAGCTGGTGCTCTACATGAACATATTTTTGATTTCTCAACTATTTAGTTCTGCCTTGAATCTGCCAGTGCTTCGTTGTTATCATGTGACTTACCATCATTCTCGAAAGAAGGATTCGTCTGGAAAAGGAGATTGAATACGACCACATTGATCTCGGGACATTTGATGAATTTAAGGTACACCCAATAACTATATGTTATTACACAATATGTGTAGGATGCATGCAGAAGAATGTGTTCCGCTTTTGTGAGCCAGTAGCCATCTAAAAGCAGCAGCTGGATTAGCCGATAAGCCACGAATGCTGTGTGGATGACCGTCAATATGTAAAAAAGTCTCCAAGAAATTTTCAAAAATCTGTGTGACTGTTGGGATATCGAATAGGTTTCCTGATCAACTTTGATGGGGAATAAGTTGAAACGAGAACAAAAGTCTATGAATTTGATATTCAACTTTGCTTCTTGTATCGTCAACATTTTGAAGGACTAAAAAGAGGAACGAGGGTATTCGCGATTTGGTTCAGTAAAGAGAAGTAAAACAATTTAGTTAAATCTATTTAAGACTATTAATTTAGATTCATAATGCCGTAAGCGAGAAGGAATTGATTTGATGAAGGTAAAGTAGACTGATTTGAGTCATTTCAGTGTATCAGAATAAATTACAAAATTACCAAAGTGTGCCCATTTGAATTGATAGTGGTAACTACGTAATTCTCGTTATTATAATGAAGACAGATAACACAGTTGGAGTAACTAGTACAATTAGCATTAGTTTATGAATATTGTTAGAGCATCATCGTAGGTGGAAAATTTTCCGGACCCATAATATTCGTAAACAGATGTTGACAATGGAGCAAAATTTTTCTCCGCTGCACTCGGTTTGCCAAAAGTGGCAGACTCTGTACCCATCAGAATTATCGTTTATTTGATATCATACGCCTATGTTCAGCCTATACACACGATTGCCAGAGTTTTTAAATAGTCATTATTGTGGTAAGCTAAATGAGCAACAAAATGAGATAATCAGTATACTAACTATTTACGACAAAGACATAAACAATAACCATTGTTATTTAAGCTGGATTTCAAATTTGTAGGCGCAAACCTTTTAAGGTTAAGTTAAAATTAGTGTGTATTATTTTTTAGCCGTATGGCATTACACATAAAATAGTATATGTTACATACTACAGTTCGCATGTCATTATTTTTAAAAGTCAATTGTACAAAATTTTCTGCTGTTGTGTCATCTAGATTACAATTTTAAAATATGTCATCCTCAATTGGCTATAATGAGCACATTCACAGCTGGACAGGGGGTAATATCCAGGACGGTTAGAACCAGGAAAATCCAGCAAATTCCGGCCTGGTAAGAACCACCCACGAACCCTAGAGAGGACACTTAAAACAAAAAGAATATTTTCTGCAACCAAAACATTTGGTCCATTGATGCAGGACACCCTGTATCATTACAAGCAACGATAGGCTAGAAATCGAGATTTAAAATAAATCGATCAAATCATTCGAATTTTTTTAAATAATCAAAATTCGTTTTTGCATCATTCAATTGGGTCCCATGTCCCGAGATATAAAGTCCGTTGTTATAAAATTCCTGGGTTATAAAATTTAAGTTATAAATTTTCAAGTTATAATTGGTATCAGTTATAAACACGTTTTGTTATAATCGGTTCCAGTTATAAATATTCCGTGTTATAAAAATAAAATGTTCGAAACATTTTGTTATAA
>JAQHQX010000473.1:0-12807 GCA_034694425.1 Arrhopalites sp. Gr-Col-00791
AACAAGAGACTTGTCAATTGATTTAAATAAAAGTTGACAAAGTTCAAACTTGTTTCACGTTCAAAATTCCTAAATCCGCCATCTTTGATCGCTGCTTCTGGTGCAGATTTGAGTACTTTAATCATATCCTGCTGGAGAACAGTAGCTGATGTAAACAATTTCAACATCTTTTTCCTTTTCAAGATGACCTCTTCAATGTCATCCTGGATTTCATTTTTCATCTCGATGTGGAATTGATCAATCTGAAACCATTCATGCAGCTTCATCTGGATTTGAATTCTCAACTTTTCCGTGATTCCTTTGATATGATAGAGTTGGTCCACCACACCGAGATACAGAACAAGACAATCAACTGTGGCCACCACCAACATGAACGCCATTAGCGGTCGATCGTTGTGACATCGAATAGCCACAAAAGCGTATGAAATTGTTATACTCAATACAAATAATTTTACTATGTAGAGAAGGTTAGAAAAAAGAACATTTCCTATGGACAATGTCAAGTAAGTTTTACGAAAGGTGAGTTTGAGTGACCCAATCAATCGAAATCTGGACGAGATGTCTCCCATTCGCCCGTTCCTACATATTTTAAAACAAGTTAATTAATTGTTTGCCTCTTACTTAGTCCACACCTTACTAGTAGATAGGCATTCAGTTTACAAAATTATTTTGAATTTCGTACTGTTCTTTCTTGGGCATTGGAATGGGAATGATTGCCCACAAATTTTATCCTTTTTTATAAAAGGGGAAAACTCAACAAGCACCGTTTCATCTGCACTCAAAATACAATTTAAAATGTTGACGTGAAAATATTTGGAAAGCTTACGTGACTGAATTGGTCGTTTCTAAGCCCAACCTCCAAAAATTACAGAAAGTTGGGATTGCATTTAATGAAACGTAATTCAAGGTCCGGTACAACCAAGTAAAATGAATCAAATTGACGCCCAGGACAATTCCAAAGAGAAATTTGGTGTCAGGAAGTAGCCGCAAATAGGGGATGCCAAAGAGCAAATAATTTGGATTAATCAACCAACAGAGAATCACACCTCCCTCTGCGCTCGCAAAAAAAATTGGGCAAGCAACCACAATAGCCTCCTGCAGATTTAATGCGCGTAATAAGTCCCAAATGGGTCCCTCATCATCACTGAGCTCAGAAGAATTCATGATCAAAGTTGCATCATAAGGATTATTGATGAATAAATTGTAACTGCACATTATCGATAATGTTGAGGTACAAAAAGCTCCAAGGGTCACGATGAATTCAACTGCATCTACACGGTAGCCCCAGATGAGCAAGTGAATTGACAAAATGAACTCATGACATGCACAGATGCATTGAAACAACCAAAGGAGGTAGAAGATGCGGCGACGCCATTTAGATTTTTGAATTTTTACTTTAAATGTCTGTTCATCGAACTCGATTGGAAGGATGTTGAGAAATAAGGCGGGTTTCATGTAATACGAATGTAGTCTCAAAAGTTTTTTGGTGAGCATCTTGATCCGAAGTTCGGATTCCGAACTTTCAAGGAACAATTAAAGAACCCAATTCTCAAGTTTTTCAATCAAGAAAATTGTACTGACAAGCAATTCAATTAGATATAAAAATTGCATTCAAGGATAAGCAGCATCCTTGGGGCGCATAGATCAAGGATGACTCGTCAACAAAGATTTCCAAACCTGAATGATGTGACCGTAAGATCGAATGGAATTGGAATGTCCATGAAAAAATTCTTTATTTCATGTCTGACATCGCACAGCCTTGTACAACTTTAAATTAAATGAGCAGGAAACTTTGGACTCTTTGATTTGGACTTTCGACTGGAAATGTCAAAATGTTTATGACCATTTTCAATCCTTATACTGCATACTTATACTCAAGACAAGGTTAAAATGAGGTCGAACTAGAATTGTATGAGGATATGACAATTTTATAAAGGTCAAAATAAATCACATTTACTGTGTCCTTTTTTATTTTACTAAAACCTTGTGGAATCAGAAAATTCAAAATTTTGGGAAATTACACTTAATGTGTTTGGGTCTTTTCTATTTTTTCAATTTTACAGAATCCATTTATGTGTTCCGTAAAAACTTATGTAAAAGTTACTTGAAATAAAGTCGCCCAGGAAAAGTCAAAGGTCATCAACTGAATATTTTGTGACTTCAGACTCTAAAAAGAGTTTGTAATGGAATAAAAAATCCATATTTTGACCTACATTTATACTATATTTACCAAAGTACAAGTTTTCTGTCAGTACAATTTTGTTTAGAGCCTACGGGGAAAACTTTTCCGGAAAAGTTAGTCCTTGAGATTTTGTGTCCTTAATTTTTCCAAAGTGGATCAACATTACAATTTAAATAGGAAATGACGGAAATAATTAAACTCCCATCTGATTGGCTTTCTTGCTGGAATAGTTTTCTCTCACAATATTTCATCGTATTGCGAAGCCTAATCTTCATTGCAAAAATCTTATTTGATGTCCACCAAAATTTTCATCAGGCAACCAATAAATTTAACGACCTAGTAATTTCAAGAGTAATACAATTTCAAATTCTTTTTAAAAATTTGAATTCATTACTTTCATTAGATTTATTTAAATTATTTGAGCACTTTAGTAATTTCAGGATTTCGTTTGCTTTTCAAGAAGCAGACACAAGAATAGTTGAGCAGTTCATATTGAAGTAAACTAATGAGCACCAAACAAGGTATTTACATAACATGTTTAGGAATTTTTAGCTATTTCAGGAAAAAAGTTACGCCATTACGATAGTCTTCACGGTATAGCGATCGTAATTATTATCATAACCATTGTTATACTGTGTTCCGTAATTATTTCTTGTGTCTATGAAAAATGTATTTTGTTACTTTACTTTAAAGGCAATATGAAGCTTTTGCATCTAGACAAGTTTAAGGATTTTACTAGTGAAAATAGAGACAATGACTTCAGGTATTAGTGTAAAAATCGAGACAGAGTTTTGTGGAAAAATAACAGAACTATTTTACATGTTGTGAACTTGAAAATATCATTTGTATTTAGAATGACCATGATTCATGACCATGAAATTTCTCAACAAAATTGTTGATTGTTTTTATGGGTTCAATAAACTGTCATTTTACTTAATACTTTCCTCTGAGTGGTCATAGGTTCACTGTCCCTACCTTAAAAATGCCAAAGAGCCTGTAGAGCTCGACTCTATTCATAAAATGAGGTGGTCATTCTTTGATTGGATTTAGTGTCAACATAATGGCCTTGTTAAATTTGTTTAAATTTAAACTCCTAGAATTTCTAGCAATTTTAAACATTTTCCTGTCAGTGGTAGGTAGTTGGAACGATTTTATTTCTGGACCAAGTGAAATTTCTGTTGGTAGACCAACATTTGACAATCACCACAACTCGGAGATTGAAAGGGTTCAAGAAGGAAAATGGTTACAACAAGATGACAATACGGTTCGAGTAGTTGGACGAGCCATGACCATTCCAGAACCGATGATGACGACCCCAGTACCCACACCAAAGCCAAGGTCAAAGCCAGTGGACATTATTCAGTCATATAATACTATGAATAGTCCATTGAGTGGGAATGTGGAAGTGAGCAAAGGAAAGGGAATTGGAATGGGGTTTGAAGACATTGTCAATTGGATGACAATTGCCTTGTCCATGTTTCTACTAGTGTCTTTTACAATGGGTCTCTTCCAGGTACTTATGATTTTAGAAGATCAGTGATGGCACTTTTAGTTACCTCTACCACTACCACTAAAAATTTAGTGGTAGAGGTTCCATCACTGTAGGACACAAATTTTTTTTAAAGAAACTAGACAACGTGACAATTAATTGGTTTGGAAACCCTATTTTTAGCAATTGCTACCACCACCACCGCCGATAACAACAGCATTTGGGTCTCCTTTTCCTTTTCCGACGGCTTTCAAAAGAAAAGGAAGATTCACTTAATATCATTAATCGTTTTTAACAATGTCATCAATAAATCAATAAGTTATCAGTGGACATTGGAAGGATTTTTTAAATTATTTATATCATATTATTTATACACATTTGTTAGCTTAAATAAAAAGACGATTTGAACATGGAACACGTACTCATTTTATTAATTTTTATCTAAAATAGTCTAATAAATACATAAATTCTGCAATCCTGCAGTATACAAGCATTAAAATTACATACTGCTATTTGCATGATTTGTACAAAGTGAAAATGTCAAGTGTCAGTTAAAAATGGGATGCTCCATTAATGTAATTAAAAATTCCACATAGTTTTGCAATGTTTTTTTGCACATTATAATTGTACTAATAAATAACAATTTGTTATCATGGTTAAGTTTCCTCAAGCCACCTCAAACCAATTGAAGTAGAGATCATTCAAATGTTAAGTACTCACTCAAAAAACCTTAAATTTTAATTTTAAGCCACCCCAATCCTGTATTTATTTCAGAATCTACAACGAATTCTTTCATATGTCTTAGTTTGAGTTAAAATAATTGTGACTTATGACCTGAATAGAAATGGTGCTCTTGTAATTTTCTTTTTTATTTGTCTTTATCATAAGTGTGAACGTATTTTGTTTCTCTTACAACAAATAAATAAATTTCTCTTCTTACAAGAATGTAAGTCAAGTGTCATGTGTCATGTTCAAAAAATGATCTGGAATTGCACATGGTCGCTGGACATTTTACAATTTACTTTTGAGTTTTTATATGATTCAAATAGGAAATTATGAATAATATAAATGTACTTACTTGTACAGTTTATTTGCATTCATTATTCAATCTCTTATTTACATGAATATAGATTCCTACATTTATAAATGACAAACGAATAGTCTCAATTATATTGACTGATGTCACTCAACTTGAGTGACTCAAGTGATAGATTTATGTGTGGAGTCTGGAGACTGATCATTAATTTAATTGAAGACATTCTGTTACCCTTGATTATTTTGAAGAAAACTCAACTTGATGACTTGTATTACTTTCAACTTTCAACTTTGATGGTATTTCAAGATAACAATATGTGTTTGTTCAAATCCTTGTTTATTTCATAGCTGCACAATATACACATCTAATAGTAAATTAAATTTGAAATGCACATATGTCCATTTTCAACGTTCAATTTAATGATGGTCATGTTTCACGATTCATATTACAATCATTGTCAATCCTTTTTGTCATGTCTTTCTTGTGAACTAAATACATTTCAAATTCCTTTATCGACTCCCAATAAGACCAATACTTGACTGTGCTTGTGCTTGTGCATGTACACACAGTTGAACAATTGTCCGGACAAGAATTTGGTTCAAGTTCAAATTGAAAATTCTCAAAAAGTAGTCAATCAATTTTGATGAAATTAATGTCATTGTAATTTAATGAGTTTGCATTAACTTTTTTCTTCATAAAACAATATATATCTTACGATTGTCCAACTTGTCCGGACAATTTTGCACGCGATTTTTCAGGTTTTTTTTTGTTTTTAAATTAAATTCTTACATTTAATGAAGTTCAAAGCTGTCCCTTTTTACTCAAGATTATATATGATAAATGGACTTTACAATGACATTAATTTCATCAAAATCGATTGACTACTTTATGAGAATTTTCAATTTGAACTTGAACCAAATTCTTGTCCGGACAATTGTTTAACTTTGTGTACAACTTGACCTTTGCATTGTAAATTTTCTCTCGTTTATCAATTTTCTAAGTCAATTTGACACTTGGGGAGGATGAGTCGTAATGACTCATTTCTATTTTTCCTTCCTAATTCACAACTTCCATGTCATGTCATGAGTTGAAATATCCACCGTCTACCGTCTACCCAAAATTCTTCTTGTTTAAAACTTGAATTTACAATAAGTGAAACTTAGTTGGTCAATTCATCATCAAAAAATGAGTAAAAATATTTTTATTTTTATTTTAACAAAAGATTTCATTTCTTGATTGATCCTAGTTTGAAATTATTATTATTTATCAGTAAATTACTTTTTCATTTTAGTTGACAATTTGAAATTCAAATTTTCTTTATTTTAGACAATTCAGGTTTTTACGAGTGTGCTGGCTGTTGGTCAAAAATTGAAATTACCGGAGGAACAATATTGTCTGTTCCAGGACGGATACAGTTTCATGAGAATTGTTTCAAATGTTGTGGTGAGTGTGATATCATTTTGATTGAATTTTTTGACTTGTTTCTTTCTTTAAGATAATAATAATATTATTCATTCTTTTTTCACATTTGTTATGAATTATAAATTCAATCAATTTAATTGTAAAACTTTTTTACTTTTTTATCTCTTTTCTGTAGAATGTGGGAAGATTTTTATACAGAATGAAAACTGCTACTACAAAGATAATGATTATTATTGTGAGGATGATTTCGTGAGGAAATATCGTCATCAACTAGTGACCATGGATGAAACACCTTTTTTTGAGAAATCTCAGTGTCGATTATTCTCATTGGTGAAGAATGAGAATTCTGGTATCAATTTCAAGGGGTCTTGGACAGAGTATCAAAGAATCAGGTACGATGCAGCCGATGCCTCGGCAAAGAAGAGAGAAGAAAAGGAAAACAAAAAAAAGGAGAAGTCAAAGGCACGAAAACAACAGTTGCGGAACAAGAATTCCCTTTTCTCTTGTTTAATGAAATAAATAAAATACAAATTGTATTTTATTGTATCAGACAATCCAAAATGTGTCACACATTTAACTTGTAATAATTATGACAAAGTTTGTACAATCTTTATGCCATTTTCCGTTCACATTATTCATTATCTTTTCAAGATAAGAAAACAGCTGCGCAATTTCCTCTCAAATTATTTGAACATAAAATTCCATCTCGAATGTGAGGATAAAATAACAAAAACTTTTGATATCTCACTGATTTTTATAAATTACTATCTTTTAAATTACCAACTTGGAATTCTCAAAGCGACAGCTACAAAACGAAAATAAATTATTAACAAATCAAATTGTTATAATTCTGAATTATTAAATCTACTTCCGTTGTTTTTACTCATTCTCTTCCATTTCCTTTCTTCCATTTCAATAATGGCTCAAAAAATTGGCTGTTGTGAAGTGGTGACGTGGACCATAATCATCGCTTGGATTCAAATTGTAAGTCTAATTAGAAATCAAAAAGGATAATAATGAAAATATTGAGAATATTACGTTAAATTTAAACATTTAAATATGGAATGGTTGAAAGTTTGAAAATTTTTGCAAAGTACTCAATCTCATGCAAATTCTCCTCATAATATTGACAATGAACCAAGTGGCTGAACGGGATAAACAAATAGTGGATAAAATGGTTGCTAGTCAAATTACATGTAAACTTAAAGTCCTTTTAAAATTGGTTTGTATCTTGATATTTCAATACTTTTCTTTGAAAACATTTATAATTTATATTTTTGACAATGATCTTAATTTACATTTTTTTTAAATTTCAATTTTATAGACGGAGATACTTTAGCCATTTTATTTGTTAGTCTCGCTTTCGCCATTGTAGGAATTACTTTTGGTGCTATTCTCCTCCAGGCTATTAATGAAGTAAGTATGAAGTACTTATTGAAATTCAAAATTCAAATGTAAATTGAAATTAAAGTCCACTGAATACGATTCTTATAAAATCTTTTACAGAAAAGAACAGGTCATCTGAAAGCTTGGATAATTTTTAGTGCATTTGCATTATCATGGGAAATTACTCACAGTCTTCTAAGTATAAATTCCATTTCCACAAAGATTATTGAGTGTTTCATCAAAATTCCAATCTACATTTTCAGTATTTGGATCGTTCATGCTGTCCACCGAGATTTTCAACGAGATATTCATATTCAAATTTTTACAGAGCAGATTTCTTAACTTTAGTATAATTTATTGGCCTTGACTTGATTTTAAATGATAAAAACAATTTTGTACACCGAATCAGTATTTCATAAAAGGGTTAATATTTATTCGTCAAACAAAATTACTCTTTTCGTGAATAAAAATTACTCATTTTTCAAACAAATTGTGGTGTAAAGAAAAATCTGTTTTTCACCAACAACCAGTAAAATTTGCTTTTTTGTAAACAACCATTTCTATCCAAAAAAATTACTCTTTTTCCAAACAGACTTTACTAATTTTCTAAACAAATTATTTCATCAAACAAAATTTTTTCCCCTTAAAAACAAACTTTTATTTCATGAATAAATCGCTGAGTTAAGGTTCGAGGGTGATTCTTACCGTTGCAAGTTGCAACCAGTAATAGACGGTTAGCATTGGTTCTGACCACTGGCTTGTACTATCAAGGCCACATATTTACAAATGCTACATGATTTCAGTACTTTCCTAAGAAACTTTAGAAACAGCTTTTAACCGAAGCCTAAGCTGAGTTCACATAAGTAAGAACTAATTCACAAAGGCTCTTCTTTATTAAAATTAGCACAGCTGAGACGACTCTGTGGAAAATTTTTAAAGTGCCCCAATAGCATCCACCACAATCCTTAATGTCGTTTACGTGAGATTTATTTAAATTATGATTCTTATGTAAACCTCATTGTTGATGAAATCAAAATTTCTGTTTGAGAAAAAATATTTTTGTTGATGAAAAAATTTCTTTACACATTTAGTAAATTTTGTTTACAACACTTTTGTTGAAGAAGATGGATGTTGTCAAAAAAAGTACATTTTGTTGGTGAAAAACATATTTTTGTTTACACCAGAATTTGTTTACAAAATTAGTAATTTTTGTTTACGAAAAGAGTAATTTTGTTTGACTCAAAAATTAACACACGTTCATAAAATTATGTTTTCCAAACTATGTGACATTTTTATTTCTTCAATTTTTCTTTCAAAATTACAAATCTTGTGTGAGCCGCATTGGGCTACGACCGAATTACAATCATACTCAATTGTCTTTGAATCTTTTTTCATTTGTAGTCTAAACAAATCACTTGATTCAACCATATTTATGAATCTCTAGTATGAGTAAAAATGCTTTATCCAGTTTATAAATCTTCATTCAAATAGCAACCGTTACTGGTGATCAGTATGAGTATCTTGCGATAATATTTCATTTACTAAATTGACGAAATGATTTGGTTGATGACTTGTCCAATGACCATTAGACAGATAACGAAAGTTAAAGATGAGGGTATTTGAGTTTTTTGAAACACTAGAAGCATCCCAAAATTCCCAGATGGAAAAGGAAAAGGATTTTTGTCAAACTGTAAATGTTTAAAAGTACAGTTACCTGTATTACTTTTCAATTTATAATTACTACTTGCAGTTGCATTTGATAAGTCAACAAGACGGCAAAAAATTGTGGACAAAGTCTGTACTTGAAGTAGAATCAAATAAATGAAAAATTCAACGTTTCCTCTACATAAATGTATAAATACATTATAGTTTCAAGACTTGTAATATTCATCTCTGTTCTCTGTTCGCTGTACGAACAGAGTCCAGAGCGAAAACAGCCTTCAGAGAGATATTGAATACCCCTATTGAGAAAAGCAATTTGTTTGCAAAATGCAATCCACAACCAATGACTTATAAATAATTAGGTTTGTTAAATAATAGCTTCAAAATTTAATAATAGTAGTCTAGTAACAGTAAAAAACGACTAGATTGACTCCTAATGGGTAGCTTGTTGTTGTCTATTATTAGAATAATGGAAATTTGTAATATGAACTTGAGTCATGACTCATGAGAACCATTGCAAAAAAATACAATCGTCATCGAAAGAACGGTTAGTTGTTTTTAACAGCGATACAGTTAATTTTTGATTTTGACAAATAAGAATTACAATTTTGCAAGATTCTACTAGTTGAAATTTGGAGTTATTGACGAGTGGTAGTCAAAAATGGATAATTGTGCTGTATCTCGTTCTTTAAATTTAAATGCAGTTACAATGGCCAGAGATTTTCAAATGTCCGATACTCTCACGACTGGTTTGTTACTTCTATTGAGTGGAAATTCAGAATCAATCATCACGTTTGTATAGAATTTTACATTCAATTCAAATATATAAACTGGAGGTTGTTTCATTAAATTTCACTTAACTTAATAAGATATTTCTAATGGTGCAGGAGTGTTTCCATGATGCCAACAAGTGCAGTGTGGTACTTGCAATTAACACCGTTTGAAATTTTGTTCGTGGGATTGTTCGTAGTTCAAGTATGGACCAATAAATTCATACAATATTATTGAATCTAGTAAGTTGAACTTTTATTTAATTGACAACCTTTGTTTAATTTAGGCAACCATTTTGGGATGGTTACAAATTCTACCCATGAATCTGAATCAAGTGTTCCATGGGATGGCCAGTGGTAAAAGAAGGAGGAGACGTCGAGAGATTCACAATGACAGTCGACATCAACTTGCTAATACAATCCTTGGAGTAATCAACTTTTAATATTAGTCAAAATATTAAATTTAATCTTGCATATTTTTAAATTTCAATCAACTTTTCTCTTTTGAATATTTCACTGATACAGACTCTAAGACGTTTGGACAATGACAGCCGATGTTTCCAGAGATCTCTTTGTGAAATTCAATATCATTACATTAATAAACATTATATTCTACCAAAGGAAATCAAATTAATTTTGACAGCTTTAAAAATGTGAGTAGAAATATTTTGCTTTTTTCATTATATTTTTTAAATTTGAGAGAATTTGAAACTAAAGCTAAAATTATGTATTGTAAATAGATCTGCTGATCGAAGACATCGTAAACTTTATTCAAATTTTGTAAATGAACATCATACTGATTTACCAGATGAAATTTTAGATAATTTAATTTGGTTGGAAAAAGCGGTGGAATTTGGATCATCGTCATCATCTTTATTGATGAATTCTACTGAAACAATTTGTGCTACAAAATATCATTCTTGTCCACTTACATCAAATGAAGTAATGCTGTATTTTGAACATTTAAATTTATATTTATATAAATGAAAAATTCTCGTTTATCTTGCACATTTATTTAACCTCACATTTTATTTTCATTTGGTATTTCATTAAATCAGTTTCATTATAATTGTAATTTATTTAATGAGTGGCGGACACGAAGTGACAAATTTTAAATAATCCTTGTCGTTTTTGATTGTGTATTATAGGAAGGGAGTAGAAGGTGCTTATTTTGAATTTTGCTCGAATATTAAGTCTAAGTGTAGCCGTAAGTGTTTTCGGTCATCTTTAACCCCGCTCGCTTCGCTCGCTACTTGAATCAAATCAGCGTAACTGAACATTTCTGAGTGGAGATCGTCGGGAAGAGTCGGGGGAACTTTGCCGTGAGTGTTTCCAAAAGCTGTGGCGCCGTTGATAAGTCGTAAATTATGACTTATTTCGTAATCTTCCCCCGACCCTTCCCGTGACTCCTCACTCAGAAATGTTCAACTATAGCTGACCCACTACTCATTATACATGATTGCACAATAAACTAATGCAAAATAGACTGATGCACTTAATATGCGAGGAAAATTTAAAATTTCTAAAACTCCTCTTCTCATCCCTTTTTGTGTAATCGAACCGACCTTTTCCCTGTTAATTGTTAAAGGGGTGTGATTAAACAACATATTAGTCATTCAACTCACGTTCACTTTTGAAGCATTTGAACATTTGAAAAAAATAAACAAGATAAAATTTGAATCGATCAAATAAATACTTGATGATACTGAAATATGCATAATGTATTGGATGGTAGTTAGTAGTTAGTGAAAAGGAACAAGATAAGATAGTTAAATTAATATTCTTAACGTGAGTTCTCTAAACAATATTTGAAATCCATATACCTACTAGTATGTAGCACACACTTTAGACATTTGACTCTAATGGCAAATAAATTATCAAAAAAATTCCCATTTTCCATTCAATCGTTGAATGATGTCAATGCACCACATACGCAATCAGATTGATTTGACTTTTGACTAATTGCGTTCAAGTACATTGGACGTGACGTCATTTACACAGAGAAACGATTTAAGGTAAATCCAGAAAAGTTAAAAATAAAATGAACATTACTTTTGTCAAGTAAAAAAGTGAGTGAGGAGTGAAAAACAATTGACAAAGTAGCAAGATGGATGCCATCAAACCACCTTCAATTTGTTCAATTAGTGGACACTTGATTCAAGAACATATTCCACTAACTACAGAAATCAAGTCTAAATCATGGACGACTAGTATACCGATGAGTGACTCAAACGTAACTGTTACCACCACCACCACCACCAACAATTCACAAGAACCTCATCAATGTACCGACAAATGCTCAACTCCATTAATTATGGCCGCCAAATATGATGGGAAATCTGGTGACATGGATTTAGATTTAGCACTTGAAATGCTCGATCGTAAAGAAGGAGTCAATGACCGTGATTGGTAAGACATCAAAAGTTAATTAGAAATTAACAGTTAAGGTTTAAAACTCAAATCCAATTTATCGACCAAGACAAAGTCTCTTTTCAAAACTACTCGATGTCGATGCTCCATTTCAAAGTCAGAGTTAAAATTCAGAATTTAATTGGATTGTAAATAATAAAAGTTAAAATGAATTAAAATGAATTTAATTGAAAAACATTTATTGTATTAATCTGGTTCGTTCAAGTATGGGCAGAACAGCTTTACATTGGGCTGTCATCGTTGGTGAGTAAAATATTAAATAATGAAATAAACTGCATTTGAACATGAAAATAGGAATTTATTCAAAATATTTGATTTAAAACAGGTTGTAATTGTGATTCATGTATTCTGAATGCAAAAAGAAATGTTGAGACTCTCGTTAATTATTCCCTTTGTGATATTAATGCCCAAGACTACCAAGGTTTAAATT
>JAQHQX010000474.1:0-12791 GCA_034694425.1 Arrhopalites sp. Gr-Col-00791
ATTTTGTGTTTTAACTGGACACTTGTATTCTCTTTTGCTTAAAACAGTACCACAGTGTTACTTATTTATTTTTACATTGTTAATTAGCAGAACTTTTCAAGCAATTCCTCATTCGTGCTCTACTTCAAGTGTTGAAATTTCTTAGAAATTTCATTCAACATCCTTGTGAGTATAATGAATGTAAACGAGATCATTCGATTGCCTCCTAAACGGAGAAGTAAAGTTTGGGATCATTTCATTCGCTTAAATGCTACGGAGGCTGAATGTATCATTTGTAAACATATTATTTCTACTCCGGGTGGTGGAACAAGTGGACTCCGTTACCATTTTAAAACCCATAATTTAAGTATAGAGGACACAGATGCTCCAAAAACTGGTACTAATAAAAGAAAAGGAAGACGTTTAAATCAAGTAAATTTTTAATGAATTTTATTTTAAATCTACAATTTAATGTTAATTGCCTTTCCAAAATTAATTCGTTCTTAGTGCAATTCGTTTCTTCAAATTATTATAGTTTTAAATTATGAGAAAGAGGTTTCATTTAAATATGTGTATCATTATATTATATTTAAGGTCTCATACGAAGTAACGAATCGACTCCATACAAAGAGACCCAACTTCCCTTCCATGAAATTTTAGCTCGAATGACTGCCTTGGACAGGTTTTCGTTTCTTGCTAAATATGATATAGTTTTCAACTATTGACCTTAAATAAAGATAAATTTGCCTTGATTTTGATGTGACATGGAATTTATTGAAATTAAAGGAATAAATTTGTCATTTTCCACGCAATTAAACAATTACTTGAATGTGTGCTTATATAAAAATAATTGTAGAAAATAATCTATTCGCACTCAATATTATCGTGAGTTGTCGTTTAGGCATGAATGTAGGTAAAAATTGTAAAATATTTGACAATTGTGAAAAGTTAAATTTATTGAACGTTTATTGAACATCAATAAATTTATTGTATTGACTTTCAATACAATAAATTTATTGAACGTCCAATAAACTGATCTCTAGCGGGTTACCTCCGATGTGGCGGTTATGTCACTTTCTCAAAAACTTGGGCCAATACTTGGAGTTATGGTCCAGCGTTTTCAGATTTTTAGCTCCGCAATGAGAGGATATTTTTTGAAAGTCTTTTCAGTCCCTCGAAGGTCAATATCTGACGTGTATTTTCTGTAAGGTTCATAAAATTTGGATGTCTGTATCAAAAATGCCGACTAGCGTTCCACCGGCCAAAAAAAACCAGTTTGTACAGACCCTAAAAAACCACCCGACTCACAACAAGAATGTTGATATGTCCATGGTTTTGAAAAAAGAAATTGAAAAATGAGTCATCTACCAAGCAATGGCATCACATGACGAAAATTTAGGTGTTGTTAGAATAAATATGTAGAAGTCGACCAAATAATCCCCCAGCACCCCACAACAAAATAGACTGTAAGCGCAGTGCCTTCGCTAAGACCCCTGACAAGTCGGGACTGTCAGCATCACAGAAATTGGGAATCCTGAGGTCAACCGTTTATAAAATCAAAGTTCACACTCTGACCATCCATGCCAGCATAAAAAAACCTGCTCCAACAAGTCAAAAAGATGAATTGGAATGAATTGAAAATGGACGTCGTAGAATTTACAAAAAACTTTTCCGTCCGGTGGGCAGAACTTCTTGGTGATGAATGATGAGACAGGGACCGAATTTGACCCAAGTCAAACTCCTGGAAGGAAGTTTGATCACTCCCTTACACCCACGTCTGTTGATATTAATTTTAGAATTAATCAACTTAAAAAAGTCTGTCATTTCTCAAAGTGTGGCAGGTCATGGACAAAAAAGGCCACCTATCAAAACCACATATTTTTTGTGGAACTCTGACCGGTGACAAATAGATGCATGTGTCTATTTACAAGAGATTGAACCCCTTCATCTTAGAAAATAGTAAATCTGCCGAAATTTTAGTTTGACCTGATATGGCCGGCAGTCGATGTTGTTGGTGCTTGGAGGACTCTGGAGTCCAATTTGTCAAAGGACAAGAAAATGCTCCTAATGTCCCTGAGTCGCGACCAATCGAGGAGTTTTTGGCAATTACCAAGACGTCAATAGCCAATGTCTACTTGCACCAAAAGGATTCAGTGGATTCAAATGTTTTTGTGGAAAAATCACGAAGAATTTGCCGGAAAACGCTGTACAAACTGGATTTTTGTGGCCGGCGGAACGCTAGTCGGCATTTTTGACACAGACATCCAAATTTTATGAACCTTACAGAAAATACACGTCAGATATTGAGCTTCCAGGGACTGAAAAGATTTTCAAAAAATATCTGCTCATTGCGGAATAATTAACATTATAGTTGTCACCAAATTCCAGTGGGACACGCTTTATTATGCAAAATTCTGATTTTAACTGTGAAAAATTCTCAGATGTGGTGGTTTAAGCTAAAAATATTTCGAATCAAGTAACTTAATTTCGAACATGCCGAATACGTAGTTCAAGTTAGTGGTCCTGTGGTGATCAGTGGTCACATTGGGGCAACTTGATACTTGGTCAAAAACTGTCCCATATGGATGAGCCATATTACTGTTGCAAACAGTATTGTCAAAAAAAGTTATTTTGTTGTCAACATGAGTAACTTTATTGTAAAAATTAGTCATTTTATTGTCAAAAAAAGATTTCCCCATATTGAAATTGGTCCAGTTTACATCGCTTGCGTACCATCTGGAAAACATTTCTGAGGTTCTACAACAATTCGAAGGAATCGATAAATATAATGCTTTGGTATTTATTCCCGTTGCTTCAACTCAATTTGGTCACAGCATCTGGGATGTTGCTGTCAAGGTCGATGGAGCACAATGATCACATTGTAAACCTCGATCAAGTAATTGGTACTTCGAACGATTGTTTTTATTTCATTGGTTACATCGACGAACAAGCAAATCTGACCACAAATCCCTTGAATGGTCGTCCATTTGGAACAACACAACCCACAATTCTAAATCAATTTCACTACGAAAAACACTATCTGTACAGTGGACCAACCATTTCACCCCGACTATTCGAAAGAACTTGTCCTCTGTCGACAATTCCAATGCAGATCAAGTATTCAAAATGTAACATTGCGGTCCTCTTTTCAGCTGAAAAATATTCTGATGGGAAATGGGCAACCTTACTCCATCGAGAAATTTATTTATTTTATGAGCGCAAAGATCTGAAAGCGTCTCTGGCCTTAATAATACAACCGCTTGAAGAACCTGAAGAAACTAAACACCTTCTCGCCGCCTATTTCATTGAAATGCGACTAAATGCACCCACAATATTTATATCCTACAAATACAACCAGAATCCCCATTCAGGAAACGGATTTCTTGGTCCGAACTGGAAATACCTGGATAATGATTATGGTGTTTCCAGGCAACTAAAACCCCAAGGCAACTCTGAAACTCCACCTCCACTGCTTGAATTTGCTTGTTACGGCGAAAAATATTTTAGTGATGAGGGATCACACAAGATCATAATGACCTGCATCCCGGCATTTGGAATTGAAAGCTTCACGTCATCTTCGTATTCATCCAAAACTCCGTCGGATTGCTTAAAGAAAATGAGGGAGTACTACAGCGACATGTATGAAAATGGATTGTCGGCTCACTGGGGACTTGACTGGACAGATGGGGACAGAGATAAATTTAAAAAGTTCGCACGGAACAATTTGGATGTTCAGTTGGGCCTTCGCTCACCAGTTAAAGGCAAAAAAGACCCTTTGGAACTGGAATTGTGCATGGTAGCTTTTATTCTTTCGAGTCTCAATAGGACACTTATTTACAGTGAAGAAAATCCAGAACTGCTTATGATACGATCGTCCAAATTGAGGCCCATGATGAAATCAAATGATTATACGCATTTGGTCATATATGACCATTTGCTGTTCAGAATGAGCCACCGTGTGAAATTCATTACTGCAGATTCTGTAACTGCAAATTCTGTAGCTGAGAGCAGTTGGACGGCCATCCCTCTCGTTAGTCCGTTCCAGTTATGGGTGTGGATTTCGATGGTCATCGTTGCTGAGGTCAATGTACTTCTGTTTTGCATTTTGTTGTTTCCAGAGTTTCATTTCCGTAACGGTGGACATTGGAAAATCCTCTTGTTTATGAAGGGAGTCACTTGGATCTGCAGCACAACCTTTGATGGATTCTTTTGGGTGCTAACAATTCTCATGGAAAAACCCAGTGAGGATTCTGGATCACACAAAATTGTGTCCATAGTGCGACGTCCAATGTTTGGGATTTGGCTTTTCATGGGATTGGTTCTAACAAATGCTTACAGGGGGCTTATTAAAGCCAACTACGCAGTTCCTTTTCCCTCTATAACGAATTGGACTCATCTGGTACAATTCAAAATTCCAAATGGTGACTTCACTGTCCATTTCGGTATCGAAAAGGGTTTACCGGATTTCTTTAATCGAAAAGAGAATATCAGTCAGTACAATAGTTCAAGTTTATGTATGCAAAATATATTGATCATTGACTACCTTCATACATTGCCCGGGAAGCCAATGAGAACCAACACGTCTCAAGATTACTATCTTTGTGAAAAAGAATGTCCTTTCGTGCTCAAAGAAACTACAAAGACTCCACTTACTTCTAGATGCGACTATATGCTTTATTTTCCATTTGAACAGTCGAAGTTGAATCAGGTTGAATCATGTGTAAGGATCAACCGATGGTTCTTGTTGCTTAGTCGTAGCCAGAAAATTAGCATGGAGGATTTGAGGGAATCGTCAAATAGATTCATTGAAACTGTCATGACACAACCGAAACAATTACTTTTGGTTTTGGAAAAAGATTTTGAAATGTTTTGGAACAGATTCAAAATTGCTATGAGGACAAATTCCAAACTCAAATTTGGTCACAATCGACATATCGATGACAGATACGATGCTCGACCTGAATATTACCTTTTCGAGAAGCGTGACTCTCCTCCTTCGTCTTTGATTGAAGCTTGGACCGATATGCGAGTCCCATTGAAGAGATTGACGATTTTGCTGACATCAGGGATTTACGGGCATTGGGAGAAATGGCATCACATTTCGTTCACGCAGAAGGAACAGAAGATGTTGGACAATTCGACGAGAATTGACGAAGGGGTCAAGGAGTTTGTACCTTTGGGGTTTCCTGGGTCCGATATTCACATCATTTTTAATGGTTTTGCACAGGCGACATTATTGTCGATTTCTATTTTACTAGTCGAATTGGTTTGCAGATTTCCATGGTTTCTATTCAAAAGGTGCTGGTTGATTCGACTTACAATGAACAAGGTAAGGAAATTTATGGAAAAATGTGTACAGCATACAAAATTGTGCAATCGTATTTTAAGGCGAAAGTGGGAAGCTGGAAGAATAGTAGCAGTGAAGAACTGAACATTGTCAAGGACAAAGTTGCTGAAAGACTTTGAGTCCAAACTAAATTTATTCAAGACAATTTCAAAGATTGTCGATCCATCAAAATGTTTAATTTATTCTAATATTTGGATCAAGATAATGAAAAGTATTTGTGTAATCCTGTTAATTGCGATTTAACATCAAATAGAATAGAATTTAGTTTAAATATATCTAAGCCTATCTAAGCACATCTAAAATTATTCGGGGAAATTATAAATTGGTTGGTTAATTTGAATGCACGTTTATGCACTTCACTGTGAATTAAAAGTTAACTCTATTTAAGCTTTTAACACTAGTTCAGTTCTTGGGCAGGAGCATAGGAAAAGAAGGGACGCTGTGATGATTCATTCTCATGTGAGGAATCGACAATGTACAATTCTTAGATTTTTTTAAAGAAGTGCAAAGTACACAAGATAAAGTTTATCTGATAAACTTTTCAAACTCAAACTCAAGTAAAATTGCACAGGCACACATTAGTAATAACAAAATGTGAAAAACTAAAATGAATAAAAATGTATGAACAAATTAATATGATGATAAACTAGATGAATTACATTTCATCACAAAATGTGATAATTTTGAATTGAAAACTATCAACATGTTAAATGCATGGAGTGAACTTGATTGTCATTTTCTAGTTATTTGTTATTTAAGGTCATTTTAATCAGCATTTTAAATCAATTGTTCATTTTGAAATGAAAAGTGATGGCTCTACGATATTAATTGACAAGATTAAAAAAACTTGACGTTTGAAATGGTTTAATTGATTGATCCAATCAATTTGATTGATTGATTGATTGACTTTATTTAAATGTAAGGCAGTCAAGTCAAGTAATTAACAAATTGATTTCAAATGCGGACACAGTAAATTTTCAATATTTGTTATACAAATCACAATGTACGAACATCCTCAATAAGCATTTAAATTTGGTATGAGCTAAAACTCAAGATTCCATTTTTCGTAGAAATTCTATCAAAATAAGATTCCACAGTGGAATCTTCTCTTAGGTTTGTACCGTCCAAAAACTTGATCGAGTTGAGAATTGAAGAGTTCGTGCTTGAATTTAATTTTTAATTTAAAAAAAAAATTAAATTGTATGTTCCCTGATGATGATTACAAGTGTAATCGAAAGCTTGGAGATCTATTAATTTTGAATAAAATTAAATATTTTTTCGTTCTACATTCACGTATCCGTCAAGCTACAATGATTTCATTTATAATACATTTTGTCAAAATATTTTTTTGGCCAAGATTGAAGGATTCAATTGAGCTGAAGTCATGTAGAAAATTATAAGTCTATATACAATCGTACCAGTGGTGGGCGTTTATTTTGCCTCTACTCTACTCTACAACATACTTTGCTATTAAATTTTTTACCTCTATTCAACTCTACCACTACTTTGCCGTTATGTTTTTCGCCTCTACTCTACCTCTACTACTACTTTGGCATTAAATCTTTTCCCTCTATTCTACTCTACCGCTACTTTCAATTAAATTTTTCCCCTCTACTCTACTTCTACCACAAATGCAGTAAATAAATGTAGTTCAATGTTTAAAATAGCTTATTATTAACACTTCGAGAAAAAAAGATTAATTTTAACAAGGTTATTTCGCACTAAATCATTACAACTTAACCGATTTCCATTGCATAGAAAATTTAAAAATCAGAAATGACACAAAAAGAGGTCCCGGTCTGACCGGGACCAAATTTCACGGGAAAGAATCAACAAGGTATAATAATTCTGGATTTGAAAAAACAACTTAAGTCATTTGTAAATTAGAAATTTGTATACTAACCGCCAATTGTGATTTCCAAGTGCCTCTACTTGGAAAATAGCACCTCTATCTGCTCTACTTTCAAATTCCCACAAGTTCTGCTACTACTACCTCTATTCTATTTTCAAATTTCGTAAAACGCCACTACTGCTACCTCTCCTGTACTAAGAAATAGCGAAAAATCAGCCTCTACTCTACTTTTGCCTCTACCTCTAAAAAAGTAGAGAAGAGGGCCCATCACTGAATCGTACAAGCGAGTAACCCCTAAAGAGAGACACCTGACACATTTTTGTGTTTGTGATATTCTCTAAGGACCTTTCTCTGTGAACCCTGGAATATTTCTAGAATAACTTAGAAGCTCAGCAATGGATAGAAATAAGGACATGCATACAAAAATGAAGGTTTCAAAGAAATAAACAACTTGAATATCCCAAAAGCGTCCCATTTAAGGAATAGAAAAAGGAACTTGAATCAAGAGTATTCAAAGTTGTCAATGAATTTGAGAAATTATTTGAATTTACTCCTTGTTGCGATCAAAAATAAGACAAGTTGCTTTAGGCGTCAAAGTTGATGCTATTCTCCATTTGAATATTCAAAATTCATTAGAATATCACCACATTTATAATTAAGGTAAATCAACTTTATTTAGATTAAACTTCAATTAGTATAAAATATATGAGTCGTGGGATTGTCCAAGTAATTGTTCATACCAATAGTTTGTGATTTTTTGTGTTCCAGATGAATCATTTCGAAAAATCCAAAAACTGTCCCTTTTGTCCGTACAAGACGAAATCGAATCTCAATCGTCACATTCGAACTCACACTGGAGAGAAACCCTTCAAGTGTCCCCATCCCCAATGCAAAAAATCATTCAATCAAAGTTCCCACTTAAAATCTCATGAGTTCGCTCACACAAAAAAGAAGAAATTCGAGTGTTCTGAATGCAACAAAAGATTCGCCCACAAATCCACTTTGAATACCCACAAGAGGATTCATTCGAAGGAGAAACCTGTCGCTTGTCCCGAATGCCCATACACAACCAAACAAAACTACAATTTACAAACTCACTTAATACAAGCTCATTCGAATATTCGACCATTTAAATGTGGAGATTGTGGATATGCAGCCAAAACAAAAGCAGAATTAAATGCTCATTCTAAAGTCCATTTGTCTGATTTGGAGAAGGAAAAGATGAAGAATCACAAATGCCCGCACTGCCACTTCAAATCCATTAAGTCATGTGACATGAAGAGACACTTGATGACCCATACGGGGGAGAAGCCCTTTCTTTGTCCCCACTGCTCCTATAAAACTACACAGTCAGCATCATTGAAAGACTACATTGCCTATAGGCACACGGGAGAAAAGAAATTCCAGTGTGAATTATGTGACTATTCTTCAGTCATTAGCTGCCACTTGACTCATCACATAAGGACTCACACGGGAGAAAAACACTACAAATGTCAAGTCAAAGGATGCAAATTTTCAGCTACTCATCACTCAGCTCTTAAAGTCCACAAGATGGTTCACACGGGAGAGAAGAAATTCGATTGCGAATTTTGTGACTTTTCTTCAGTCACCAGCTCTGATCTGAATCGACACATAAGAACCCACACAAAAGAGAAACCCTACAGATGCTCATTCGACGGATGCAAATATTCAGCTGCTCAATATTATACCCTGAAAGAACATGAGATGGTTCACAGGGGGGAGAAGCCTTGTAAGTGTCCTAAATGTCCGTACTCTGCAACTATCAAATACAATTTAAAAGTTCATTTGAAAATTCATACAAGTCCGATTGATTCTTGCAAAAATTCAACCAGTTCTACAAAGAAGGGTAGGAGAGAGGGGGAGCACAAATGTGGGGAATGTGATTTTGTGGGTGGGGAGAAGGAATTGGCCCTCCATCGCAATCAACACCAATTCCCCATCGTACTTCTCTACAAACTGAATCAGTACAAAATGTAATTCAATTATTAAGAAAACAAAATTTTTGTAATGCTCATAAAATGGCCGGAATTTCTTTTCAGAAGCCGGATTACTTTTGAGTGAATATAATTATTAATGTCAATATAAATCTGAAATTATTGTTTGAAATTCCTTCTCAATGCTTTTATCAAGCTAATTGTGATTTGGTTCCCATTACTAAATTTATTGTCTTGACCAAGTCTAAATAGGGTCGTACTAAAACCAATTCACACCTCATTCACATCAGTCACAATCTCCGACAATTTATCATCATTCAAGCGTGTTAATGGGTTTTAATACGACCTACCAAATCCCAACCCGTCCAGTCCCATTCGAAGCACTACATCAAGATGAGCATTTCCTAATTGAATACAGGGTTTCACGCGCGGCAGCAGATTCTCGTAGGGCCCCGACTAGCTCTCTTTCAAAGTTACGTTTGATTAACCAAAATTTTCCACTAAGTTTATGGAAATAATTGCATAAGTTATGTAACAACAAAATATCATTCTAAACATCTAATTTAATTTAAAATCAAATAAATTCCATTTGATATTCTGAATTCTTGTTTTACTGTTTCTGATTGTGAGTGCGACTAATTTTAATTAATTTTGACTAAGTGGCTTTGTACATGTTTTAGATAGGACAAATTCGAGAAGGTGATTTGAATGTCAAAGTCAAAGTCTGATTTTCAGATTGATAAAATATGGGCTAAATGGTTAATACGAATGACTCATGACTCGTGTTCAATTTTCAAGTTCGTCCTGGCTACATTATAGAATGATCACTTACATTTTCCTTTGCCAAAAGTGACTTGTGTGTGGATGTAGAATCTGCATTTCTCAGCAATATTCCTAACATCTTCCAGGTAGGAAATAATTTAATTACCTCAGGCGTGACCTCCACAGGTCACTTTGAGTATTGACCTGTTCTGCTGAGCCCTTAAGTTATAAAATCTGAAAAATCGCAGTGATTGACCAGAAGGTACCTTTTGTACTTTACCCGTATCCCCGACTCATTGACCTCCATGGTCATTTAAAAACTTGAACGACTTCTGGAGGTCAACGAGTCTGGGATATCGGTAAATTACAAAAGGCTAATTTGTTCAACACATTCTAGCCTGGTCTATCAGTATGATTCTTTTCAGATTTTTATAACATAAGGGGTCAGCAGGATTGGTCAAAACGTAAAATGACGTTATGAGGTCATACGGTAAGTCAAAAAATGTTTTCGCCGACATTATATTGATGGACATGAGTTTGCATGTCAGTACCTCGAAGTGAAAAGAATGATATGAATACCCTACAGAATAAGACGAATAAATCCGAAAAACCCGTGTCGAAGGACTTATAAGATACCCGAAATTTTAATGGGCCAAATTTTGACAGAATTTGATGTGTTCCACCCGAATATTTACAAATGGAACAGGGATTCTACACGAGAATTTTTGTTCTACATTCTCGAGACCAGAAACTACAAAACATACCTAAACACGTAAAAGTATTTGGAGGTAGTAGAATCTGCATTTACAAAATTAACAGATCATCAATAACGAAAAAAGTAAAAGAATATTAGAATATTATAAGAGATATTTGAATTGCAAAATTAATAATTCACAAGAAAATAACTCAAGACAAGTGAACAAGTGAAATCGATTTAGTTCGTGCAGCATCAGAATTTTTTGTGTTTTATTTATGCAGAGCTAAATACTACCGTTTTTCATGAAACTCAACAGAAAGGTCTTGGAAGAAGACGATTTCCCAACGGGAGAGTCAACACTTTCATGATTAAACCTTCAATTAATCCCTATATTTGAAAGTTCGTGATACCAGACCAAATAGACCACAACGCTAGCGTGTGGAAGAGGAAACTTCTATTTTGCGCAAATACAATTGCAAAACCTTTCTTTTTCATAAATGTCCAAACCACTAAAAACAATCCTTCTTCTTGGTCACAAAAATTCATTTTTTATTTCCTCAATTCCTATGACTACGACGCAACTTGAATCATCCAAGAAATTTTAATATTGTGAGAATATTGGAAATTTTATGCATTCTTCCCAGTTTCCGAACAATAACAAAGTGCTCACTTGTTCTTTTCGGGTAGATGACGTTAGTGTTTTCGATTTCATCTAACCTACCTTGCGTCGCTCGATTCAATCAAACTACCCTCAGTCAATTAATCGGTTATGTGCGATTTTCTATTTTTTATGTGCTGTTTTCTATTTTTTGTGCTGTTTTCTATTTTTCATGTGCGGCTTTATATATAAGTTGTAGAATTTACATTTACAACATTAGCAGATCGTGAATAACGAGAAAAGTAAAAGAATATTAGGACATTATGAGTGATATTTTCAAAATTAATAATTCACAAGAAAATAACTCGAGTCAAGCGAAATTGACTTAGTTCGTGCAGCATCAGAAGCACTCAGTCTCCCGTACGGAATTTCTTGTACTTTATTTATGCAGACCTAAATACTACCGTTTTACACGAAACTCAACAGAAAGGTCTCCGAAGAGGATGATTTCCCAACGGAAGAGCCAACAATTTCATGATTAAATCTTCAATCGATCCATATTTTTGAAAGCTCCTGATACAAGCCAATATACCATGACGGCACACTATTCTCGATTCCAAAAAAAAGGATAATTTTGGTGAAATCGCAACTCCTCCAATGTCGTCTTTTTAGTTGCTAGTCGTCAACTACTATCCAGGGGCCATCTTTTGGTGAAGTATTTAAAATTCAAAAAAAAATTCTTGTTGGCGAAAAAATACGGATACGTTTTGAAAATGCATTAGAGTAAATGAGGAAACTGTCAAACTCCACAGCAAGTGAATGCGGTCATATGTGGGGGAGCTGCCAACATCCTTTTGTAGACCAAACTCTCCTGTAATACCCCACATCAAAATTTGCTCATGTTTGCACTTTTCCAAGAACTTGAATTTTGAAATTTAAATTTTTAACTGGATTTGAGTGAGAATCTGATGATTTTGTGGCTATTTTCCACATTTTTTCCATCTGATTGAGACCATTTTCATTTCTCAACATCTCCAATTGACCGACTATGCTAAATGTGAAAATTAAAAAGAGTATCCTTTTTTCTTGAATTGGGAACATTGTTCGGGAGTGTGTGGAAGAAAAAACTCCTCTTAACGAAAATACACTTGCAAAATCTTTCTTTTTCGTAAACGTCCAAACCATTAACACCAATCTTTATTCTTTGTCACAGAAACTTGTGTATTACCACACGTTTCCTATGACTACGACGCGTCGTAGTCATAGGAAACGTGTGGTAATACACAGTGTGGCAAACTAAGTTTTTTAGCGAATGGTCATAAAATAGACAATAGTCAAAATTTAATGAAATATTGGTCTATAATCGTTTATTGTACGTTAAAGCAGCTGTACGTCAACTGAAATAATTTAAAATTAATTTTAAGGTGGTTAAATTAATTTTCCAAAACTGTGTTTCTGATTTGCACAATGCGAAATCTTGACAGTATTATTGTAAGCGAATGCCAAGCGATGCTAAGGAAATGAAGAAATAAAGTCGTCAATCATGAACTCAAGACGCCTTCTGAACAAGTTTTGGCTGCAACCTTCCGCAACCTTGCGAG
>JAQHQX010000475.1:0-12788 GCA_034694425.1 Arrhopalites sp. Gr-Col-00791
ATTTCGAACCTTCATTGAGTAAAGGTCATCCTGATGACCTAATCACCACTGTCAACATAATTGGAGCTGTGAGTCTTTAAATTTTTGGAAACATCTTTTAGTCTGTCATCCAATTGTTGAATTTTCTTAAATCGAAATAATTGATCGATGGGTCATGGAAAACTGTTTAATTATTTCAATTTCTAAATTGACAGTCAGCCGAGTTTATGAGTGACCATTTGGACTTTTTCTCAAAATTTTTGATAGACAGTGCCATTCTTTCATTTAAACCAAATCATTACGTCAAAGTAAAAGTTCGGGAAATTTTGTTTGATGGATACGAAGATCCTCTACTCAATTTGGCCTCCGACTTACCAAAAGGAGTATATCCTCATCTCCATTTACCAATCGATAAACTTGGTTGGTGGTATCCTGTAAGTTGATCCAATGAAAAATTCAAATTACAATTTAAATATTTATTTGCAGAATTTTCAATTTTCAGAATTCTTTTTAAAGAAAATTGAAATTTTGAAAACTATTTTAGAGGAATGGCTCAGCGGATGTGGATGGAATTTACAATATAAAGACTGGAGCCAAAGATGGCCTAAAACATTTTGGAGAAATCTCTAATTGGAATTACAAAAATTCGACTGATCAATTTAAATCCCATTGTGGTGCCATCTACGGGTCAACTAGTGAATTGTTCCCTATTGGAAATTCCGCCAATAAATCCGTCTCTGTTTTTAGCACTGAAATATGTCGGACAATTGACTTTAACTACGAAAAAGAAACTTTAGTTAAAGGTATCCCAGCTTCTCGTTACGTATTGGGAAAAGAACTTTTTACTGATGAACGAACCAATCCAGAAAATTGGTAAATGTCCTTTTTTTCTTAACCACAATTTAAGTCTAGACAGTTGTCAAAATTGTCAATTCCAAATTAAAATAAACTTTTGCACCAAATTCATCAGGTGTTTCTGCACTTCGAAAAAGAGATCCAAATGCCCCCCTTCTGGAGTCCTTGAATTGACTGGCTGCAAGTAAGTCAAATTTCAATTTTTTCCCGCCAATACTGTAAAAACTGAATTTATATAAAATAAAGTTAATTTTAATCAACTTTGAAGGTGGGGAGGAGCAGCTTTTCTTTCAGCACCACATTTCCTCAATGCAGATCCATATTTTTTTGAAGGGATTACCGGGATGAAACCAGATCCTGTAGAGCATCAATCTTTTATCGATTTAGATCCTGTAAGTTAATTTAAAAATTAAATTGTTTATTAAAATATTTTGAAACTCAAATTCCATTTTAATTTCTATTTTATAAAATGTTGTGTGTTGGACAGACAGTCAGAATCCCAATTAGAGCAAATGTTGCTTTCCAAATAAATATTCTAGTGGAGGAACATGAAGGTTTCTCGTAAGTTGAAAAAAAAAACAAAAAAAAACAAATTTTTTACTGGATAAATTAAATCGCAAAAAATTAAATTATTTTCAAGTTTAACGGGTATTTTAATTATAAATTTTGACAGACTTTTTGATGGATCTCCCAGAATATTTTTCCCAACAGTTTGGTTCAGAATGAGAATGGAGATTGAAGGTTTTTATGAATATGCATTAAAATTAATTTTTTATTTGGAAACAATTGTCAATGTAATTTCTTACCTTTTGATAATTGGGGGATTATTGATCATCTTAAATGTGATTCGTTCACTCTTTGTTCAAAGTCCCAGAAAAATTAGTCAGTTAATTTATACTCTCGTTCCAAACACCAATCCCATTTAAAATTAATTTGTTTAATTTTAAAAAATTTTTTTGCTCACATTTGGAAATGTTGATTTGAAGTTATGTCGGGTGTCTTTTTCTTGATTTTTATAAGTCACACGAGTCAGTTGTCAATTCAGGGAGATAGACGATGAACAATGAAATACTTATTTAAACATTTTATTAAGAGTGATAATAAATTGTATATTTAATTATAATTACACATGTTATTTTGTCAGTTGTTGAATATTTATAATAATTACTCAAATAAATTACAATTAAACGCTCTAACTACAATTTGACTGACTGATTGATGCTCTATTCCAATGTTGACATGACATGATGTGAGTTTGAGTGTGTCCTAGGTCAAATTCTCTAATTTTAGTTAATTGTACTTGACTGTTAATTTAAATATGGGTGAGGAACAGTATCCTATTTTTGTAATCAATTAAGTTGAGTGACTCAACTTGAGCCCAAATTGTTAAATGTATTTTTATTGATGTAATTAGTTTACAAATAGAAAATAGCTAATTTGTTTTAGTGTTCGTTTTTTTATAAGAGATCAAGTCATGAATTATAATTGAAATTCCATTTACAGAACTCAAAACCACAAGTAGATTAAAATTGTATTAAAGTAAATTAAACTTGTTTTTGTTTTATTAACTTTTCTCAAGTTGGATGAAAAAAAATTGAACTTTATTTAATTTTAAGTTTTCAATATTTTTGAAACGATCATTCAATCTCAAGTAAATTTTTTCTCTTAATTGTACTTAATTGTAATTCAACTGATTTGACTTAATTGATGTTTATCCTGATGATAACTTTGTTTGTAATATTCAGCACTTAAAATCCACAGTGTTTCAATGATGGCCGTATAAGGTCCAATTCCATAATAAACAAATGATACGACATCAATCACAATAGCCAATCCGGATCCAATTAAATCTGTCCAAAGATCCCTCCAATCTTTAAATCTCTCACAATCTTTCCCAATTAGACTTAATTGTCCATCATTCGATACTTTGTTAGATTCTGAATCGGTTTCTTCTAAATCTCGAAGAGAATAGAAACTAATTTGTCTCAAACACTGACTACCCACAATGAGCACTTTGAGGTCATATAAAAATCCTGCAATCCCCACTCCAACTCCTGTTATGTCACCCAAATCTTTAAAAAATTGTGAAGTTTTTGGATAATTTTGAAATTCTTTTGAATCTCCAAGTTGATGAAACATTAAAGCTGAGATTCCAAAAGCGGATAAAGTTCCCGTATAAATTCGAGTTTCTTCATCATCCGTCAAGATGGCACTGAGGAGGTCACGAATAGCGTAAGTATGACCTACATCAGCTATACGGTCAACTATTTCTTGAAATAATTTGTTCCTTGATTTTAATTCAGATTCAGATTCAGATTCTGGTTTTGGTTTAATTAAATAATCATGTACACAATTAGAGCTACATTGACAACAATCCTGAGGTCTAGGGTAGGTCACAGGCTGTGGGGATGAGGTTGGTGGGGGCACCAAAGTTGATCTCTGCCATAAATTGAGATTATCACTCAATTGGAATGTAGAAGTGGATGTCCATTTATAATTGTTTGACAAATTAATTTGATGAGAATCCCCATTAAAAGAATTTAATTGAGAATTTGATTGGGAAAACTGTAAATAATTAAAATGCTTCGCATGCAAATGAACAGGATGGAAGATGAAAGAGATGAAAAGGAGCACTTGAAAGTGCATGGCTGGAATGTGGTCCTTCTAATGAATTAACTGACCCTTGTACTTGTACTCCCTTTGTCATCCTTGAGTAGATCATGAACCTTCAGTTTGGATTTTAACAATTCACAATTCATGGAAATCGACCATCTGCTTCCATTTGGTTTTGGATCATCAACTTTTCTCAATTATTTCTTTTTAGTTTTGGTTTAACTGGCCTTCGGTTCCACTTTGGAGTTTCTTTTCAAATGTGCTCGTTAACACTCTAATAATTCCCATTAAAAGTTTAAATGTCAATTGTCAAATTGTCCTCACAAATGGAATATGGCCTCAAGGTAACAAGTGACCAAAGATACCGTAAAGCTTTGCCTAATAATAATAATGTCCTGGTTCATCGTCTCTATGGGTATTGGCTTGACAGAACTCGACTTTTTTGGTTCGGCACCACCTAAAATTTTGACTGACATTCAAAAATCTCACATACAAAAAAAATATTTCAAATTTTCATTCAAACCTTCAAAATTTCCCAAAATATATTGAAAATATTTCAAAGTTATTTTCTGTAATTGAAATTAAAATTTATTTTGATCAAGTTTGAATAGATTAACTTGTAGTAGGCATATACTGCATATACTGCAGCTTGACCTATGACCTATGAGCTGACCTGGTTTAATTGATTACATATTTGAGTAGAAGTTGTGTAATTTGTTTAAAATTGTGACTTTTTTGGAGAAGGGAGAGAGGCTCCTTGAAGGGGATTTACGGTAATGTAAATCCCAAGATAAAATCCTTTCAAAAATGTGTGTGAATAACAAAAGAAAATGAATTGTTCGGCTTTGGGCTGTTTGTGCATTTTCCATGTAGATTTTTCTCTAATCTTTATGAAAATATTTGGAAATACAAAGGAATTAGGAAAAAGGTATTTAAAGGCTTCTTCAAAGTGTCGTCCCACCTCAATCCTTACCCTACAAATGAAATAAATGCACATTCTTGAAAATATTTACATACAAAAAAAACCAGATGAAATGTTTGAATTTCAAAAATTAATATATTTTTGTGCAGCTGCCATCTTTTCTTTCAGTCAATTAAAAACAATTTGAAATATGAAAAAATATTTGAATTCTATTTAAACTTAGAAAATTAAAATTAATGTAGAGCAACAGAATCGATTAGGAAAAAGTTGCAAAGTAAAATTAAATTAATTTTCTTTTTCGACAATTCACTTGATCAATTAATTAATTAGTCATATAATTAAATTTGCTCATCAGTTATTTTGTTTTTACCAATAAAATGAGTAGGGCCTACTTGTTGATTGTTCTTGAGTCATTTGAAAAATCCCTTGGCTTTTTAATACAAATTTCAAAGAATTTTTCTCTTTAAATTAAACATTAAAATTAATTTGATAATTTCACTTATTTTTCAAATATTCAAAATAAACACAATTGATAATTTATTTATTTATTTGTAAATTATGATAAATGAAAATAATTGTAAATATTTTAATCCGAGTCATTGTCATTGTCAGCTTCGAGGATGGCGAGAACTTTTAAAGCTTCTTCCTTGGCCTTAGCTTTGGCTTCTTCCATGGCCTTAGCTTTGGCTTCTTCCATGGCCTTAGCTTTGGCTTCTTCCATGGCCTTAGCTTTGGCTTCTTCCATTGATTTTGCCCTTGCTCTTGCTCCCTTACAAATCGATTGATGTTTCCAAAGGCCTCGAATGTCTGACATGTCCCTCAAACAATCCAGACATTTGACCCTTTTGACCTGATGACCCTGATGGATATGTCGAACAATACTTTGTTTATGATCAAATGATTCTTCACAAATCGTACAAATGTACGTCAAGCCACTTGACTTGGATCCACCATCTCCTGACTTAGACACGGTCCCTGCAAATAGACCATTATTATATTTTATCTTGAATTCAATCTAATTTTCAAAAATATTTTGACTATTTCACAATTTAATTTCAATATTCAAGTTCAAAAAAAAAGAAAACGATTTTATAAATCTTGAAAAAAATTGTTTTAAAAATTTATGTTTTATTTTTTTAATGTTCTCTATAATTTTAAAATTAACTTACGAATTTTGCTCCAGACATCGTCCTGACTTGTTTCCATGACCTCTTTGGAATCTGTCTTGACTTGATTGTTTTTGACTGGTGACCATACGGAGCTCAAATTTTCCTCTAGTTGTCTTTCGTCCATATCAACGAGGCTCTCATCCTGCTCCGAGGAGTTTACTTCAGTTTCATTCTCATCCAGATCAGGATCAGGATTAGGAGATTCCAAATTGGTGTCAACCAACTGGGTCACCACTATTGTTTCTTGACTTTGACCCTGTTCATCTTCCTTCTCCTTCTTCAAATCTTTGACTTGAGTATCAATGACCTCCTCCATTGGAACCACAATCTGTGTCAACTCCCCTTCATTGTCAATTTTCTTTTGATAATCTTGACCCCTTTCAACTTCTTGTTGATCTACTTCCATCTGATCCATCTCGACCTCAAGTATCGAGTTGATGTGACCAAAAAAATTTTCACCAATAACAAAGTCATCCACTACAATCTCTGTTTCAATCGGTTCAGTCTCCCGTCTATTATCCTCATGACTCTCATTATTGCTATTGTGACCTGATTCACTCTTCTCATCTTCACATTCAAAAGGATTGAGGCCCAAAGCTGCTGCTTCATCAGATGAAATCACCAGCATCGAATCATCTTCGGTCATCACATCAACCCCAGCTGAGTCTCGACTTGGTTCTGTTTTTGGGATCAAGTCTAGATCATCTGACCTATGACCTTCCTCGACTTTTTTGATTGATCCTGAAGAGACTGGCTTCGGACTAGCCTCCTTTGTAGAAGGCGTCAAATTTAAATTCGAATTCTCCTCATTTTGACTATTTTCATTTTTTGATTTCTCAGGGAGATGTTGGATCTCTGTAGCAGATTTAACTGGAGATTTGAAATTGGAACTATTAAATAAGCCTGAAATTCTATCCAGTTTCATAATCGCTTTCCTTTTCTGCTTGCTCGTACATTTTCTACCCCATTTACTACTTTTGTGTGTGGGTACTGATTTCTTGAGTCGGACTCGTCCAATTAAAAAATCTTTTGTGGCGATTCGTTCAAGTTGAACTTTAGCAGTCAATGCTCGATCCAAATCAAATTTTGGAAAAGTTTTTTTAACAAAATTTCTTAATTCCTCTTCTTCTGCTTTAGCTTCTGCCTCTTTCTGTGCTTTTAATTCAGCTTCAAGTTTTTCAATTAATTTTTCTTTCGAGGATTTTGAACTCGGCATCGACTCCTCCTCTTGAGATTTCTCATTGAGTTTAGGAGGACCCCTTGGTCTCTTGACTAAATTTGATTCTCCTTCCACTTCCACTTGGACATCCATTTCCATCTCCTTGAGTTTAGGACGACCCCTTGGTCTCTTGACTAAATTTGATTCTCCTTCCACTTCCACTTGGACATCCATTTCCATCTCCTTGAGTTTAGGACGACCCCTTGATCTCTTGACCTTTGGCTCCTCAATTTTTAAATTTGATTCTCCTTCCGCTTCCACTTGGACATCCATTTTTATTTCCTTGGCCAAAGATGTTTCTGACGCTTGAACAATTTTCTTGGGTTTTTTATGAGTCAACTTTTTCGCTTTTCGTTTTCGTCTTTTCCTCTGAATCAAAAGTCCATTGCATTTTTTGACATGGACCTTCATGGCAACTTTATTAAATTTTCTGTTACATTTGGAACATGCTGACAAAATGAGTGGAGATTCAGATTGATTGGATTCAAGTAGATTATCCTTGTCGATACAAATCTCATAAAAGGATTCCAGACTTCGAGCCATGCATCGAAAATTCGATTGGGAGTCGATATCAAGGATACGAGCATTATGAAATAATTGCATCATGTCCTTGTGGAATTGTCTTGGATCTGAATATTTGTTTGTTTTCAAATTTTCTTCTATTTTCTCTAGACACATTCCCAAGGGGTCACTAGTACTTGAAGGGTTCAGAAAAGGAATTGCATCGGGTCGAGTTCGAATATCTTGCATTAATGAGATACATTTTGATTCCCATTTAAAATCTTTCTTGGATGATCTACTAGGACGTCGTTTTGGAGAGTCAGTTGGAGTTTCGATCGGTGGAGTTATATTGGCAGGGAGTGGCTTCAAAATAATTATAATTAAATTAATTTTAGTTTGTGTACTCCATACTGAGTTTAATACTCATTTAAAAATAATCTTGATACTTTAAAAAACAAAAGGAAAGAAATTTCAGGCTTCACTTTCTCAATAGACCAAAAAATGTAATTTTTTAATGAATTTTAATGAAATTCAAAGAGTGCAAGTGGAAGACTAAAATGCGAATTAAAATTCACTCTGTGTTCTAGTAAAGAAAAGAGCGAGAGAAAATGGGAAGGGGAACATGAAATTATATTTGAAAATATTGTTTGGCTAACGATTATGATGGAGAGTTAGAAAATGAATTGTCAAACTAATTATAATTTAATTTAATAATTACCTGTAAAACAGGTTCATCCATCGAGTCAACTTCAGATAAATTTTCCTTTGATTCCAAATTCGGTTCGACTTCAAGTGGAATTGGAATTGGCCTTTCGATAAGACAAGCTTTTGAATTTTGCAATCGAGGATTTCCATACTTCGTTATGAGTCCTTCAATCTGATTTTTTTAAATTATTCAAAAAAAAAAACAATTTGTGTTGTCAAAATTAATTTGGAATTTTGTTCAAAAGACTTATTTTAATCTTTTTGAATAATTTGATATTGAAAGAGGAAATTCAGTTTCATTATAACGGAATTTGATTTTGAGAGGCTTTTTAAAAAATTGAAACTTACATTTTGAATGATGATGTCCGAACTAAGTCCAGAATTCAAACTTGAGAGCACTTTAAATGCATCGAGTTGTTTCAAAATGTCCAATTTCTAGAATTTTAAAACCAATTGATGAAATGTTTAATTAACTTTTTATAAATTGTCTAATTTTTAAAATGAAAGAAAACTTACAAGAATTGTGCATGTTGAACATCCTGCGTCATCCACTTCGCCAACCATCTTTACCAAAGTCCCTTCTAGACAATCCAATTATGTAGAAATTTGTAGTTAATTTGTAGTTAAACTGGAACCAAAATTGAATATTTCAATAGAAATTAAAATAACTTTTCAATTTGAAACTCTGACTAATTTCGGAATTGGACAATTGAACTCAAAGAAGGAGTGACTGTCGTGAGACAGACTTGTGTGTCTTTAACTTTGATTTAAAAATTAAAGAAATTCAAGTACAATCGAGTACAATTCATACAATTGACCGTTGAAGTCACATAAAGGGCAGGTAGAAACATAGAAACAATTCCAAATTTAGTTTATACTAGTCTTAACTTAAGACCCTTCTGGTCCTTCAAAAACTACTTCCATTCAAAGGGTTCATTTGATATTTATAGACCTTTTCCTTTATGTACCTCCAGGGTCTTGAGACCTCTCCACATTTTCGTCAACTTGACCATTGACGAAAATAAACAATATTTAATTTAATTTACTTTTCTGTGTAAACTCCATTCACATTTAATTGATATTTGTAAAGAAACTCAAATCTACTCATTTAATAAAAATAAAAATAAAAATATGAATTTTAAATTTCAGTTAAATTATGATCCATCATGTAATTTATCATTTGACAAGATTTTTCTTGTTTGATGAATTATTTTACAAATTACAATTTTCTCATCATAGTTTTAAAAAAATGTTTCATCCGTTTTTAATTATTCAATCAAAATTCAAGTCCATTTAAATATTTTGAAGATTTTACAAAATAAATGGTATAAAATGTTGAATTAAGCATTGTTCATTGTATTAAATTCCATAAATGTAAATTGGTTTTGCAATCAAAATTGAACAAAATTCCAAAAATTGTGATCACCATTTTCAAAGCAACATTGAATAATTGGACATTAGGGGTCCATTATAGAGTAGGGATGAATAAATTGGTTTTCGTAATTTCTCTGCTTGGTGTTCCCCACAAAATTTTCATTTTTCTACAAAGTTATTAGCCCACTTCAATTATGATTTATCTTTAAAATGAAATTGAATTTAAAATTTTAATTGGGATTCATACAATTGCATGTGGATTAGAAGGATAGTGAACACATTGAGATCTTGCGATTTCCAAAAGTTCTAATCGAATGTCTTCTGGAAGATTACCATATCCATGTCTTTGTTCATCCTTTTTCAATGGATGGAAGATGAATGACAATCTAAATTAAAAATTAATATTTAATTTTTGTAACAATTGAACAATCACTATGTTTGACTACTTCATACTTACGCTCGACCAGTAACAGTTCGATTGTTTATCCGTCTATTTCCATAGACAGAGTCCATGACATAGTAACTTCGTACTTGATTTTTCATGTTGGTCGCTTTGGCTGACTCGTACAATTCCTATGAAAATTACCATCAATTTTTTAAAAATATGTCAAAAGCCAAAGAAAAAGTTTAAATAATTTAGGAAATGAATTTTTTGGGTACTTGAATGTCTTTGATAGCCAATCCGATGAGGAAATTGAGAAGAACGATCACAATGACAATTATGAAGGCAGCAAAAATTAAATAAGTTACAATATCGTAAAATACATCTCGTCCATCCTCATGCATCGACTCGTAGTCCGTGTCACTCACTACCATCGCCAACATGTCAAATGCTCCAATGTGCTTCAAAATTTCCCAAAAAAAAATATTTAAAGTAAAAAAAATCAAAATTAAAAAAATTCTCATCTATCTCTTTTTAGAGAAACGAAGCTGCCCTAGTGAAATCATTTTTATTTTTTCTTTCTGCATTTGGAAACAACAGAAAAGTGGTTTTCAGAGATAAAATTAGTCTCCAAAACCAAGAAATCTCACTCCCCCCCTGTTCTCACTTCACCTTGAACAGCTCGTACAGTCTTGGAAAGTATTTCGTGATTGATTTCTTTGTCAGAAAGACGAACGATCATATGAGGGAACATTTCTGCTGCTTTTAAAGACTGTTTTAAATTTTTTAAATAGTAAATAGAAGCCAATCCGAATTTTAACGTGCATTAAAATTACCAATTTTGAACTTATTTCAAATAACAACCCCAGTTTATGAGGTTAAATTAATTAGTAAAATTTTGAATAATTTTTTTGTACCGAGTTTGGAACGAGCATTTGAAAAGCCAGAAAGAAACCCAATAGAAGAGGAAAGAGGGCAAGAGTTGCGAGGACAATTTTCCAAAATACTGTAAAGAGCATTTCCAAATAGAGCGCAACAAACGGAATGGGCATCAATTGAATCAGAATCGATATCATCCCAAGGATCAATCCTATCTACAAATAAAAATATTTTTATTTAAATACTTAGCTATTATTTTAAAATTTTGTTGAGAACTCAACAAAATACTGACTACAGGACAGAGCAGCAACATTTTGAAAAATGTTGAAACTTTCATTTTGATATTTCCTGAGTACAAACGTACAAAGGGAAATACTCTCAAGATATTTTGACTTACAGCAGCAAATCCATATTCCCATTGGAAATTGAAGCTACTCCTGATTGGGATGACAAATGCGGGATACAAAGTGATGAGCACACAAATGTGCATAATTCCATACAACCAATTTTGCCATTGCATCATATACATTTTCAACCCCAATGCAAATAGTTTCCTACATTGTAATAATCCTGGACCACAAGCAAATAGAATGGCTGTCAAAATACCAATCACAGTCCACTCCAATCCTGGATCACATTCCCTGCTGCCGATTTGAGTCTCATTTCCATTTCCATTATTTGAATTTTGTGTCACGTTGTTGGTTGAAGGTTCATACTTGCAAATGACATTGTACACATTCCATACAAATACTATGTACATGATCAATGTTAAAATCTACAAAAATAAATAATTAACATAATTTTATCTCTTTTACCAAATCAACATTCAAATTATTCGAGGTCAAAGGTCAAGCAAAGTTTTAATGATAGAAAATTTTGTAAAGTAGAAACATGCCATCCAAATGCAGTGAAATAAGCCAAAATGAGCCCAGTACAGAAGTCGCTTTTTATGGATGAACGCTTTGACCAGGGGGTGGGTTAAAATTAAATTTTGTGTCTCTAGATTTCCTTGTAGAACGTCGTTTAGGAATTTTGTCTCTTCCGTCACTTGTAATTTTAATTACAATTGTTCAATTTTTTGGTTTCTAAAAAGAGTTTTTGATTTAATTTGAATTTTAAATTTACCTTTGGAGTCAGGAGGACAGTAAACGAGATACCTGCAATATTTTACTCTCGTTATTTCACAATTTAAATTAATTTAGAATTTTATATTTTAATTCAACTTTTTTCTTTTTGTTTTATTTTGTCCAAATTTAAAATTTTAGAAAATTAATTTGAATTCAAGGATTCAATTAAATTTGAAGATAAGTTAAAAGTTTTAATAGAATACAAATTAAAATTTCAATTTGGTTGTGACCTCCAATCCAATTTTACAGCTTCGATGACCATGTCATCCTCAATGACCGTTTGTTCAGCATCAAATGATACAGCTTTATCCAGTAGGTAGGCAGCCACTTGGGGTTTCTTGAGTGCAATTTTTAAGGCTAAATTTGAATCAGCAAGACCTTGTCTACAAATACATGAAAAATAAATCTTTTTATATAAAATTTTCAACTTGACCTAAGATTGACCCAGTCTGTAGTCATTTTCCCATGTCAATCCGATGACGATTTTTAAGTTGCAAGATTATTTGAAACAGAAAAAAAGAATTTCATCGAAATTGTTATAATGAGTTTTGAAATTTGATTGACCCTGACCCTTTGACTAAGGTGGCTCCATAGTCGATGAGAATTTTAGCAATTGAATTGGGTGCAGCTCGATCCACTACAAAATCCAAGGGACATTTTTTTCTAAAATTTTCCAAGTTTGGATCCGCTCCATTTGTCAAGAGAGTCCTTAGACACCCCTCAACTTGATTCGTCACACATCCAGGACTGTAACATCCTACCATTAAAATTAATTAGAATAATTAAAAAGAATTTCATTAACTAATATTGGATTTCTAATATAATTCTAAAACTTTTTGGAGATATTTGAAAATTTTGAAATATTTATTCATCTGAAATATGTAGAATGAACATCTTGAATTTCCATCTTTTCATCTTTTCTGAAAAGATGAAAAGATGCCAATTCCAATTAAAATTGTTTTGAATTGTTTGAAATATTTCAAGTTTGAATTTTAATGATATGAATTCTAATGCAAATTTTTGCAAGATTCTAAACCGCGTGCTAAGACGAGATGCAGAGCTG
>JAQHQX010000476.1:0-12774 GCA_034694425.1 Arrhopalites sp. Gr-Col-00791
AAATTGGATTCCCCCATTGTCTTCTCCCCTACAAATGTACATACATTTGAATGTACACTAATTATTGTAATTCTTTTCATTTCGTTTTTAGAAGGAAATCTAAATGAGAGCAGCCAGACTTGAATACTTCAAGTTTGAGAAATAATAATACTAAAACATTAACAATTAACTACAATTTTCGTCGTCGTCTTGAATCCTGACTACATTTAAACATTACTACAAATAATGTCTACTCTGTACGTGTATTATGTTGCGAAACAAAAACAAGTCACAAAATAAAATAAAATCCCTTCAAGTGGGCATTTAACCTCAACAAGTTGGTACAGTCAAAAATTCAAAAAATGCTCGTAATTGGGATTTGGCATCTGCTTGTACAAACTAGGAGGAATTATTTAGGGGATAAAATCAGAGTAAGTAAAAGAACTGTTTCAAAATGTCTAACATAATCTTTAAATTAATTACCTCTAAGGTATACACGGCTAAAAACTAATGAAAATATATAAATCATCATTAATTGTCATTGAACTTTGGGTCAAGCTTGCCATTTTTTCATCTTGTATACATTTTTTGCTAACTCATAAGTATACATATTTATATGTATGTAGTCATAGTTGATTAAATAATAAATGTTTTTCATTCATGATGATAACAGTGGATATTACAATTATACAATTATTGTAACAATATTATGTATATAGGTAGTAACATTATAAATTAAACACAATGAAATTGTATGAAAAAAACAAACAAACAAAAACTAAACTGTTTCATGTCACAACTAAACATAATGAATAGAATTTTCACTGTACACAGTGTACACTGTAAAATATCGTTCCTTGTTGGCCTAGAGTAGGTAAATATGATTTTAATCAAATTATTGCTAACCTTGTTAAAATTACAACTTAAATACGCTATCATTGTTTCATATGTTTGTAGTAGGTAATTATATAAAATAAGTAAAGGCAGACGACAAAAAAATGAATAGCGTATGACACAATAAATTTTCAAATTGTACACAACAACATAAAACTTTTCGAGCAATATTAATCTGCTTGAGATTTGTCATCATCAAAAGCATCATCAGTAAAAATATTTCGTGTGTAACATAAGAATAATAATATATTTGGCATTTTTTGTCTCAGAGTAACACTTTTTAAATCATTTCCTCGCCATCTCTCAAACTCAGCGTTGCGTTGTCTTCAATCTGTCTTACATACTTTAATTGTTTAATTACACCTTAGTTGCCTTTAAAAGTATAATATTCAGTGGTGAGCAAAATATAATCAACAACAAAACAATAATAATTCAAGGACAATCTTCAAACATTTTGATACTTTTCTTTTTTTCTAGAGAGCCAAGTCCTTCATATTTTCAATCGCTCAATCAACAAACGTCTTTCACGTTTTCACCTTTACTTTTAACACCAATGCCACACATTTAATGTGCTCTAACTAACTAACTGTAATGCCATTGTTATTAAATTTACAATCAATCACTTTTCAATCGAATTGATAATTATGATCATGATTGTAATTTACGTGCAGGTTGTGATGCAAACATTAATTGATAGATCGTTCAAAATATTTGATATTGATGACTTTGTAAATATTGGTATTAGCAAAAACCAAAAAAAAAAACAAATTTTGTAAATTTTTTTTTAAATATGGAGATGGAGATGCTGCACATTCAAAATAATATTAATAATAATTAATCGTAGACAACAAAAAGGTTAAATAATATTTAACTAATATATAAAGTTAATTGTCCTAAAGATTTAAGAGTTGGTTTTTTCCTACAGTAAAAACATTAACTGCTAATAATAATTGTTCATGTCATGATTAGAACATGAATGAAATGCTTATATAAAAAAAATTACCAACTTTTCAGCGATGTAAGGTATGGCACACTATTTGACAAAGCTAAAAATAATAATAATAATAATAACAACGTGTATGTGTGTTTGTCTACACGCCTATAGTCGTCTCGTTCTAAATTAAATCCTTCACTTAATGCCATTAATGTCTGGGTATTTAAAAATACAATGCTTTTGCTGCTTTTGCTGTTACTGTTGCTGCCGAGTCAAAAAAAACTTGATCAGTTTTTTTCAAAGAATAAAATCCAAAGATCAAAAATTAGTGGTGATAAATTATCATACTCAAGACAAGAAATTAATTTCAAGATTACATTATTACATTAACTTAATCAAAATGTAATAATAATTATATTATTCACCTCAATCATCTTGTAAATGTCAAATGTTTCTGAGATAAAGTGTGTAAAATAAAATACACTTGTAATTTGTTGTATCTAATGAATGGTAATTACTATAAACGTATAGTTATATAACATATCATAAATTATTATTCAATATAATGAGTTACGAAATTGATTAGACAAAAATACAGCACTGATGGTTCGTCATCAACACGCCATATGAGACTCCAATAATAAAACTAATTTGTGTTAAAATCTAATCATGTCAATGACTACTAAGACTTTACTACTACAGTAGTTAAATAGAAATTATGTCATCAAAACATACAATAATTAATTAACAAGTCACTTAATGTAGTCGAGATAAAAAGGCGTTTTACTATTTTTTTGCCTTGCTAAAATACATGCTCGTATTACGCGTCATATTTTAAATAAAATCTTAAATTGCCAAAAAAACAAATTCAATAAAAATCAATAAAACTGATTTAAATAAATGACATTTTATGGAATGAGAATGGAGAGCATTCCACAAGAACAAAGGAGTTCAAATAAAAATGCAACTATTGACAGACGACGACTCTTTACATTCTTTTTTGTAAAAATTCAAGTACGATTGCAGTTTCCCTATAATATAAATAATACACGATAAATGATATATACATTTACGATTCATATATATCGTCTATTCTATGTGAGAGTCCAGATATTGACATAAATAATAATATTAAATATGTCCATCCATATTATGGCGAGAGAATTGAATTTCTTTCCTTTTCAGCAAAATATGTGTAGAAATTTCAAAATTTGAAAAAAATGATACTGCTGTCACTTGTGTCGCTCACTTTTCATGTTTCTTTTGCTGCTGCTTTTGTTTTTAACTCTCCCTCGGTAGTCTACAAGGAAGTTGAGGATTTTGGTAATTATACAATTTTTTTTGTCTATGAAGGAGAAGATATCACACACTAATAGAATTTGACGATGATGACGTTGCCATATTGTCCACAAAAATATAATGATGACGCATGATGAGAGTCTGGACATTTTAAACTTTTTAATCATGTTTGTTGCTGTCGTCGGAAGTAGAAGTTGGGAGTTGTAGTAGTTACTCATTGTCATTGTCCTTGTGCTTGTAGATGTGGATGTGAATGGGCCGCATTAGGATTTCCCTGCAATGCGGAATAATATTATTCCTATTACAATTCAAATTCACAACAACAAAAAATTAACAGACGATTACAACCACCTGACTTTAATCACAAAAATTAATAAACTTTATTAATTCTGTACCGAAACTCCCATCGACGGGAAGGGTGCCAGGTGAGGGGGTGGTGCCAAGGGATGACCCGGAATTTTAGGTCCGTCTTCTGCTTTCTCTTCTTCCCGTCTGCCATCCCATTCAAATCAAAAATTATCATTTACAAATTAACAATTAAATTCTAATGTTGATTTTGATTTTCTTTACTGGGTCTTTAAAATTGTAATCAAATTTTTAAAATTTTTACCGTTTAAGACACGCAGCCTTTGGATTGAGGTTCCTCTCTGCATACAAAAAGTGATTTCATTAGTTGCTCAACCAAACTGGAATAAATATAATAATAGTCGTAGATGAAAAATTAATTAAAAGTCATACCTCTGACTTGTTGTTCGAGCTGCATAATGACTTCAACGGCCATATTAAGAATGCCCAATTTAGTTTGAGGTTTGTCCGATTTTAAGTGCTGCATACACATTCTTCCTAATTCTTTTAGAGCTTCATTTATGTCTCGTATTCGAATTCTGTAAATTGTACAATTCATAAAAATTATTCACATATTTACCAACCACATTGCACACAAGTACAATAAACATCGTACAATTAGCAAGACAAATCGAACCTTTCTCTAGCATTATTGGCTTGTCTTCTTTCTTTTTCCCGTTGAATTTTTGTTGTAGGATTTGTATCTTCCTCTTCATCGCCACTACTTCTGTCAAACAGTTGGATATATATTAGCAATCTTTTAATTAAAATAAACATGTTGTGACTTGCATTTTACATTTAAAAAAAATTCTCAAGTATTTGAACTGTCTTCATTTTACTCCAAAAATTACAGGAAAAATTCATATTTCAACCCACCATCGGGTGGGTTTGTTTACTAATATCAATTTTTCAGTTTCATTTATATAGACAAGAGCATTTAACGATGAAAAATATTTATACGGCAAAACTTTCTTTATGAAAATTGTAACAGTTCCACTTAAGCCATTTAAGAAACATAAATTTTGATAATGTTAACATAAGAGATTCCGTGAGGGTTGGCGTTTACCTTCTTGATCTTTTTGCTCCTTTGGGAAATGAAATTATAAATAAAAAACATAATTAAACATCGACATTAGTTTGTATTGTTATGGTATAAATTTGAAAACCGTTTTCTGTTATTAACTAACCTTTGGGACCGATTGAGGAAGTAGAAGAAGTTGTGCTCGCACTACTATTATTCGATCCCAGCCCAAGTAAATCACCCTTAACGTCTACATCAACATTGCTCATATCCTTTCGTTTCTCTAAAATTGTGTTTCAACAAAAAACAATTAGTAAAATCATAATTGGCGTTATTCTTAAAAATGTGCGTTGTGTATCCTCAAGATGATTTAAAAGTACGTACTTGATTTGGTTGGAGGAGGATTGGCTCTTTCCAATTTGTGGGGATCTGATCCAATGTCAGGATTATTTGATGTAGGAATTGGACCATAGGCTTGCGATTCCTAAAATTTTTGTATAAAACAAATTCAAAGAATTAGTAAAATGTAGGTAGTGTCTTGTTCCCCTGTCACCACAAAACTTGCTACTCGTTGGTGTTACAATTAGCCTACAGAACAGAGAGATAGACAGAGTCTGGTAATAAAACCAAACTGCATCCACATAATTAAATAATCAAGTTGAATTCATCCCCTCTCCTCCTTGTCTGAGGCCATCAAAATTTAATGACATTTTTTGATTTATGAGTTTCTTTACTGACAATTACACAAGAAAAGTGTAACGTGGAAGTCTCAAGTTTTAAAACTAATCTACAGTCTAAAAGATTATATTACTCAAGTTGTACACTTTATAGTGCAAAGTTTATACACACTACGGTGATTTTAATCAACGTCATAAAATGTTTGTTGATTATGCATTATTCCATATGATGACAAGTATAATAATAAAACAATTGAAATGTTCAAAGTTGACAATTAAGCTTACGAGGTGAGACTCGAGTGGAGGAGGATACCCGAGGAGACCATTGGAATGTTGCTGAGCAGCCAGGTGAGATGGAACGGATGGCATACCATGGAAAGACGGATGCGGTGATTCTGCATGGTTCCTTAAAACATTTATGGCATCGTCCAATCGTTCCTCCATACGAGAACCCTGCATATTTAAAACCATCCGACCGATTACCTACAGGTACCGATGCAATAGGCCAGTCAGAACAAGATAAAAAAACCAAGTCAACTCACGAAACCAAGTACAAAGTACCAGAAGAAAAATTAGAAACAAGCAAATAAAGTTCCATCTAAACACCCAAAAGCTCCAAACAAAATCCAACAAAAATAAAGTTGAAATAACTCATAAATACCTCGGCATGATCTCGCAGAATACCAATGGCATCGTCTAAACGCTGTTGTTCTGGTACGGGCTAAATAACCAAAAGTGGATGCAACAAATACAATAAAAACAATCGTGCAAAACTAAAAAAAACAATTATATATAAAAAAACACGTACACACATACACCATGTGCAACACAATGACAAGGACACAAAAAACGGGAATACAGGAAAATTTGACTCGCATCCAACAACTAAATTAAACCAACTCAAAACGGGACTAAAGGTAATTGATCCATTTTCACCTTAAGCTCTTATTCTCCCATGACTTGAATCAAGGGATGGGTCAAATTGTAAAAACTTAGTCAACATAAAAAAACTCGTACACTCGTACAGATGAGATGAAGGGGTTAACGGTAGGTTTTAGTTTAAGTTGTTAGACAGTCAAAATGAATCATTTACTTTTTGTCAGAAAGAAAGGTCAAGAGAAAGAGAGAAAAAAATGAGGGATTGAAAAGTACGAACCTGGTGATTTATGGGGCATACCATGTGTAAGGCTCGATCTCCAAAACCGGAGGGAGAAGGTGGGTGATTAGGTGTGAAGGGAGGACCTACTCCCCCTGAGCTATTACCCCCTCCCCATTGTCCACTCGACGTTAGTGGGGGCGGCGAATTCACTGGCGTACAAGGACTTGAACTACTGGCACTGTGATCCGTTGTGTATATCTGTGAAAAATATTAATTTGAAAATGTTTCAAAGATGAGAAAAATAAATGTACAAATTAATTTGAAAATAGACAAGTCTACTCGAGAAACTGACCGATGCCAAGGCTTTTCCGACAGTGTCTCCAGTTTGTCCTGGAGGTTGGGAAGGGACAATAACAGGACTATGGTTGTTGTACAAGGGACTCGTTGCATTATTAACGACAGATGATGAAGCAGGGAGGGATGAGGCAACCGATGTAGAATCGTAGTTTGATGGTCCTCCTTGAGGTCGATCAGGTCTCCCAGAATTGTTGCCTCCACGAAATGTTGACATAGGCGGGAGGGATGAGGCTATCAATGGAGAATCATTTGTAGGTGGCATCCCAGGGTGACTGTAACCACTCATTGGGTCATGGCTCGGAGGAAGGTGCATACTTGAACCCCCTGGATTAGGTGGAGGATATGATTGCGACAAGTGTGATGGCATCATTGAAGGGTTGTACGAAGAGTAGCCAGAAGAGCCTCCACTACCCCAGTCTGACCCCCCAGCCCCATCTAATCAGCAAAAAAGGAAATGAATTGAAAACAATTAAAATTTTGTACATCATTTTCATGTTGATCGACAATTGAATGTGCACCGTGCACAGAAAGAAATTTCCTTTTTGGAGAATACAAGACAAGACGGTGGAAATGAAGAGCAAAGAAGCTGAGACATGCTTTTAGCATGCATAACTGAACGTTAAATCCTATGCATCATCCCGTCATTCAGTCAGCTAAATTTAGATTCGGCTCGTTGGTTGCAAACACAGTAGATCTAAGCTACATAATTCGATTTTCTTGCCTCCTCCTCCTCCTCTTTTCCTTCTTCTTCGTCTTCCAACTCCAACTTCATCATGACTGAGTGAACAAGAAACTGGGAACAATTCAAAGGAATTCCCTGTTTGTTTGTTTTAGCTTTAAGACGCACATACAACTTGTCCCTGCCTGCCTTTTGCTGTCTGTCTCATTTAGCAACTATTTCCGTAAACTCTGTCATCCGAATGTCGAGTGCTAACCCCAACTGTCTCGAGTAATTATTAGAATCAATTCACGAGTCAGCTTACTATACCCATAACTCTTCTCCGCTTCTTTTTTTCTTTCCCTTCTCCCTCTTCTCTCAACCAACATTTTAAATGCATTTGATTATGCCATCAACTTTTGATTATGCTCCCAGTAACATTCACAGATAGGATTTATGATCCAGGAAAAATTTTTCTTTCATCCTTCTCATCTCTGCCCAACCAACATTCTCAATCCTGCTCTTCTACATACATACTACAGTCATACAGTCATAGTCTAACATTACATTTATATGAATGTGTGCAAAACAAACGCATGCATACCATCAAAATATCTCTCACTCTAAACTCCAACTTGTACTCATTGTTATCTCGATAGTCTATCTCAAATGCCTACACACACACACACACACACACACACACACACATTCAACATTTTATTATACGTAGAATGTAGACCAACACAAAAAGAAAACAGAGGCAACATAATATAATCTTTACTCACCCATGAAATAGGAAGATTCTGGATAAAGTCCTGAACCCTTGGGAGATGCATACCGTGGAGAATCCTGCTGGGGGAATTCTTCAGCACCAAACTGCAAACACAAAAAAATGAGTACATTGTATTATATGTATATGGTGTATGTGAAAATGGTACAAATCAAATCACTTTTCTTCTTCTTCTCTCTACTCTACTCTCCTTTTAAAAAAACAAACGAACAAACGTCAATGGTCTTGAAGCATTCCGAGCAATAGCAACACAACCAGACAAAATGTTTATCTCTTGTAAATTCCATTTATTTCAAATCAATTTGTACATTGCTACACCACATCATATGGATCATGAACCACGGCCCATATCCCATGAAAAAAAAACACCTCGATTTTAAAAAAAAAACAAAATCAAAAACCTAGTCAAAACATTCACACACAAAATGTAACTGATGATTAATGAACATCAGTAACAACGAGCAGTCTTTAAAAAAGGGATAACGAGATTGACTTACAAGAGGTGCAAGGGGATACCTTCCAAAAAACCCGCCATAAAAGGCGGGATTGTAAGCACAAAACATGACTAGCCAACTGATTATGTATTTTTGTTCCTCTTTTAAGATTTCTTATCAGTGATGATTATTAAACAGCTCAACGTTCTTCCAGGACAATTCTTTTTATTACAAAGTTACTAAAGTTTTAGTTAAACTCCATCACTAGTTAAAAGTGATACACTTTTTTTTCTTGTTTCTTGCATCTCTCTCCTCGACTTGACAAGGACAAGTCGATGTACACAAAGTCAAAACTATATGATATTATTAGTAGTGGTATTACAAAAAGAAAAAGATATTCTTGGAGAGAGTCACTCTCTCACTACTTTTTCGTCGAGATCACACGACCAACACGATGACGACGACCAAGACCCTGCAAGAAGTTGACTGGATACTACCCGCTTTTCCGATTTTTTTCACCACCCAATTTATTTCCTCCCGGATTATGTGACCCCTTTCATCCATTTCATAGTTTCCCAAAGGATCATACACCTCTCCGTCAAAGATAACACCATATGAATGGTCCGTACATACTACATACATAGTGAGAAGAGTAGGAAGGAGAACAAGAAGAAGAACAAGAGGAGAAGGAGAAGGAGGAGGAGGAGAAGAAGAGAAAGAGAACAAGAACAAAACCTCCAAAGAAGTCCAAAGTTTTGCTCACTTTCGAAAGACGATCTAACAACGTTCAACTTTCCTTTTTCTTTCTCTCTTTACTACCCGCTACCACCACTTCTCCTACTTCTCTGTCTTTCTCTGTGTCTGAGATTCCCTTTGCTTGGAATAGGAATAGTAAACCGGCCATTTGGCACATATGCTACCAAACACACTCCTCTCTTTTCCATGCTACGCCAGCACACAGATCCAAGTCTTCTTTTCTCTCTTCTCATATTGCTCCTCAGACCATCTTGTGTAAGTGCTTTGTTATCTTTTTCCTTTCTACAATGCTACATAGTACCTTTTAGAAGATGTAGTCCTCGTAATATCATTCTCCCTCTCCCTCTACTCTTTTTCCTTTGGTGACTTGTCTTGTAGGTTTCTACTACCAACTCTACTCCTACTCCTACTACTCTTTGCTGCAACTACAAATACTCTGTCTTGTGTCTTGTGTCTAGAAATCTCAACTTGGACAAAAGTTGTCTTTTTACCTCAAATAGTTACAGACTAGATGAACAGACAGTACTACATAGAAATGTCCGCATTTTCTTTTCTCTCTTTGACCGTCCTCTCCGTCGTCTCAATTATGCAGAATCTATTAGATACTTGTCCTAAAACTCAGAGACATTCAAACCAAAGCAAACTCCCCCCCTCTTCCAATTCCAAACCCACAACAAATACTGACTATTCAATGAGTTTTATTGTGCAAAATGTAAAAAAATTTCAGGGTGCGTGTGTAACCGGGATGGACGGGCAGGTTAAATATATACCTACACAAAAACCTAGTACGAAATCATAAAACACATACACACAAGTACACTCACTCTCTCATGTATATATACAAATAGTAGTAGTTTTAGTGTTGGGGGAAAAAAGTTGAGCGTCATCATAGACGCTAGACCATACAAGCATTTGCCGATAGTCTATAAGCCCTTTTGCCTTTTTACTTCAACTTTGAGAAAAATGAAATGAAATAGAATTCCAGGACAAAGACACTACTGCCAAAAAAAATTGCCTTCAAGAAGTATCAGATCGAAGAAGGTCGCCACCACAGGATGGATAAATCACCCGTTATGATCCTCTCGAGGAGTTAAGATGAAAAATTCATGAAAGCCTCTCAGAGTCCCTCTCTCTCTCTATTTCTCTCTTACTTTTAGCCAAGGTAGATATGCAGGCAAAAAGTATTTTCCGCTGACGAAAAAGGAAGTAGATCAGTAGTAAAGTAGTCGTAGTAGTATTACAGTTTGGAAGAACTAGGGAGGAGTAGTAGCTAACTGTAGTATAGAAAATAATTCAACCTCAATAAATTCAATGTAGACAGGACACACAGTGGAAGAAGCAATTGAAATGGCCAACTACAAAATGACCAAGAGTGGCTCATATCACAGTCAAAAAAATGTCACCGGCCCATTCTAAATAACAGGGTTTCACACAGGATTCCTCTTCTCTGTCCCCTCTCTCATACACTACACTTAGACTGCTGTATAGTGTACCTTTTTGGTATATCCATGCACCACCTGCATGAGCTCTCACCGGAAACGGACTCTATCATTTATACGTCAGTGATCCAAAAATCCCAAAAATATAGACAGACATCTAAAGTCACTTTATATGTAACTCCTCTCTCTGATATTATCCACAAACGTTTCAACCAAATATTTACCTTAACGTTAGTACAACCTACACATAAAACACATTTATATCATCAAGTATACACAAACTCAATACAGAATACAGATTATGTAGTTCCTGATACATACCAAATATATATGCCAAATACAAAAATACACTTTTCCAAAAATTATGCTGAAAAAAAACGAAAAGATAACTACTACAAGTAATTTGTACTCAGAGAGAAGAGACAAATGCGTTCCTACTCATTTTTTTGCTACAGTAAGTTAGTCCATCCGTTGTTTCAACTGTATGTGAATGTGTGTGTGTGTGTGTGTATGCAAAATACGTGGCCATGCTCAATCCATGTCAATGTATTTATGTGCACGGTATGAGTTGACTTGAATAGACATAAGACATGAAGAAAATCTCGTCCTCTTCTTCTTTTTGCCTCCTCGAAAGCAGTTAAAAATTCATTAAAGCAACAAACAGAAAACGGGAGGACGACGAGCTCGAGTCGTTTCAAAAGCTTGTACGACAAGAGACTCGACAAAGTTCTTTCGGCTCGGCTTTCAAGCTAAAATCTGTCCTTATGTCACCCACATCCCCATTCCGACTCTCATCATTATTTACCACTTTTTCTGCATCAAAAGACAATTTCGACACTTGCATTTCTCTCCATCTCTTTACATTGAGAAAATCCACGACTTGCTTGAATAACTAATGTTATCCGAGTAATGTACATTTCATTACTTTACCCATGCAAAAGTTTTTCACTCTCTCTATCTCTACATATCCAGCTCTCGATTTCTTTGTCATTTCTCTCCCTGTCTCTCATACTCTTTTTTTCTTACAGTCCATTCTCATTTTTATTTTTTGCTTCAAAAAATATTGTACAGGAACCGGGGACTAGAGGGAGGGAGTCGGAGAAAAAGAGAGAAAGAGAAACCCAGGAAAATCAAAAGAGACGAGACTTTGTGACTAGGAAATAACAAGGGGGGACACAAGATGGAAAAGAAGAAAAACAAGTAGGAAAAACTGTTTTGGAGAATGTTATATAAAGTGTCGCATTCATCAACCTTACCGAGAGAGACAATGTAGGCGAGAATTTTCATGCCAAATTCTTCCCTACTCTCCACTGACGGCGGTAAGATGAGCTCTTAACTTGAAGACAGGTTAGGATGAGTTCCTTATTTTTCTACACATTCTCTCTAGTCTCTAGATTCTACAGACAAATACTCGCATTTCTTTTCAAGCGAAACAAGATATTATTATTCTATTTTACAGCTCATCACTACTACTCCCCCTCTGACTTTGCACTGCATTGTATTGTGTTGTAGAAATTGTAGTAAAGCCCATCCCGTTTCACAATTGAGAAAAAGTAATGGTTAATTACTCCTCTATTTCGCCAAATTTTTTGCAATTCTGTGCATTTTCGGAAAGCTGATATTCATAAAAGTTTTGTAAAATTTTGTTCGCGTGTGCGAAAATGGCAAGTGATATGCCACTGATCGTTTTTAGTGTTTTGTGAAATCATCTTCAATATATTTCGGTGCACTTGCTTGAATCAAGCAATAATTTTATTGGATGTTGATGGACACCTATCAAGGTGTCAGTGGTCACCAAAAAAATATTTTATTTTGATGTGCAATGTAAAATTTTTTCAGCGTTTTTCTCGACTTAGGTAGTCAGAAAATCAAAGGAACTTTTTCTTGATTTTGAAACCGGATGGGCTTTAGAAACGGAGACAAGTCTCAAGTTGAAAATTCAAAAAAAAAGAAAAAGAATATTTTACACGCAAAAAATATTCTTTAGAGTCCTTTAAATAACTCTGCGTTTGCTCTTGCTTGTATTTCTACGTGTGTGTGTGCGCGTGTAAATTAACTAAATTTTTAATTTGCAAAGAATGTTTCTATCCCT
>JAQHQX010000477.1:0-12767 GCA_034694425.1 Arrhopalites sp. Gr-Col-00791
CTTTGGAACGGCCACGAACAGAGGAACAATTGAAAAGGTTGTCCAATTTCATTTTGAGTTTATTTATAAAATCCAGGCAAAGACAAAACCTTAGAATTTTCTAGAATCCATCAGCCAAAAATCAAATGGAAATTCATTCCTTGAATAACTTCAATTGAAAGAACATCCAACAGACTTGATTGATATCAAATAATCTCAACACAAAATTCAATTTTGAATATTAAATTAAATTGAGACCATTTATTGTATCGAATTGAACTCTTTAACTGGTGGTATACAAAAACACTGGGTAATTTAAATTAATTTAAAATTGGGGAATCAAATCACTAGAAAACTGAAAATAATTTATTTTAAAACAAATTTAAGCTACGAGCTTCGACAGTGTCGAATCGACAATCAGATCCTCGTCAAGCGGTTTGTCGATTGATAATTTGAATTCTTCGATAGTTCCTGATTCGACTCTAAATTTATTTTATTTTATTTTCTATCGAGTAGCAAATAGTAGGGAGACATTTTGAACTACAATTCAATCATAATCCCTGTAATTGTCAATTAATCTCAAAATTTTTTCTCTCGGAATTTTAGGACAAGCAACTCTGAACTGCTGAATTGAATAGCGGATATTTGTTGCACAACTAAAATATGTTCAATTGTTCCTTCTGCCCCTTCAAAACAATATACAAATCCAATCTCAATGTCCACATTCGGGCCCACGGGGAAGAGAGGCCCTTCAAATGTCCTCATCCCCAATGCCCAAAGGCATTCAAATCAAAAGGAGAATTGAAAATTCACGATTTGGTCCACACCCAACAGAGGAAATTCGAATGTTCTGAGTGCAACAAGAAATTCACCCAAAAATCGAATCTGCAAACCCACCAGAGGATTCATTTGGATGAGAAACCTTTCGCCTGCCCTCAATGCCCCTGCACAACCAAATACAAATCAGCCTTACAAAGTCACATGACTCATGTTCATTCAGATGATCGGCCATTTAAATGTGGCGAGTGTCGTTATACAACAAAAACAAAACTAGGATTAAATCGTCATTTGAAGGTGCATTTGGATGGGGAGGAGAAGGAAAAGATCAAGAAACACAAATGTCCACACTGCCCCTACAAATCCATCCAATCAGCCCACATGAAGAACCACTTGATGACCCACAAGGGAGAGAAGCCCTTCCGTTGTCCCCACTGCCCACAGAAAACAACCACATCCAGCGATCTGAAGGTCCACATTGCTCGTAGTCACACGGGAGAGAAGAAATTCAAATGTGAGTATTGTGACTATTCCTCAATCACCAGTGACGAACTGAATGGGCACATAAGAACCCACACGAAAGAGAAACCCTACAAATGTTCATTCGAGGGATGCAAATATTCAGCTGCTCAATCTTCAAATCTGAAACTCCACGAGATGGTTCACAGGGGAGAGAGGCCTTGGAAATGCCCTCAGTGTCCCTACTCTGCAGTTCAAAAATCCCATTTAAAAATTCATTTGAAGAAACATCAATTTGAGGGAGATTCGCGTAAAAATTCAAATTATTCTGATTCTGGAGGTAGGAAAGTGGAAAAGTTTAAATGCAAAATAGATGGATGTGGCTTTGGTGGTGGGGAGAAGGAATTGGCCGTCCATCTCAATCAACATCAACTCCCTATCGTACTCCTCCAAAAAATTAAATCAAACTAAGGTGGAATTCATTTCAAAGTTGAGTTGGCTATCGTCAGAACTGTCCTGAAATTGAATGAGAATTTTCATGATTGAGATTTGGAGTTGAATAAATTAAATGACCTTTAAATCAAAAAGGTTCACCAAATTGACAGTCATCTTAATTTCACATGTTGTTTTGCTAACCAAGAAATTATGAAATACAAAATAAGTTACAATTAAAATTTTACGTCTCAGGTAGTTTAAATTGACAATCTAGATTATAAAACAAGTGGAGCGATAGAAATAGAGATGAACAAATTGATGAATGCCCTAAAACATTTTTAATTATAGTTTAATAAAGTAATTTACAATTATTCAACTTTATTGCATATTGAATATTGTATTCAAAACTGATTAAAATCATAAAATGAACCAAAAATGATGTGTAAATTTTGTATTAAACGAGATTGACGAAAAGTAGAGACGGATAAAAAAAAATCTTTCAGTTAGATTTGAACACAAACTGTTGATAAATAACAATCGAGTCGTGACTTGTGCACGTGAAGCTAAAACCAACTTTGTACAAAATATGAATTGACTACAAATTAACTAATGGATTAATTTCTATTTATTTCCCTTAAAATGTTGACCACATCCCTTCAACCATCGATCATATTTCTGGAGCAAATATTTCATTGTCTTCAAATCTTAACTGATATTGCTTTAGATAAAAAATCAAAGTGATCAACTATTGTATTTTTCATCGTTTAATATTCACAATTTCAAAATTTATAAAATATCCAAATGAAACTAAAAATGTGAAAAATAAATGGAACAATTGATTCAAAAAAATATTTGAAAACTGCATCACAAGTCTACTGTTGAATAAAATTTTAATTACTATCATCCTGACCTCGTGCACTTGAACTTCAAGTCTTGAAGGACTATTCTGGATGGTGGACCATTTTATGCCTTTTGAGGTGATTCAGTCTGCTTCCTGCATACTCACATCCCCCCACTTGACATTTGTAGGGTTTTTCTCCCGTGTGAGTCCTCATATGACAATTCAGTTGGGAGTTGGTGACTGAAGAAAAGTCACAAAATTCACATTGGAATTTCTTCTCCCCCGTGTGACAACCGGCAATGTGGACGTTCAAATGATTGGATTGGGTTGTTTTGAAGGGGCAGTGGGGACAAGGGAATGGCTTCTCCCCCGTGTGGGTCCTCAAGTGCCGCTTCATGTGGGCTGATTTAATGGATTTGTAGGGACAGTGGGGGCATTTGTGTTTCTTGATCTTCTCCTTCCCCTCCCCACCCAAATGCACATTCAAATGGCTATTCAATTCTTCTTTTGTTTTTGCTGCATAATGACACTCCCCACATTTAAATGGCCGATCACTCGAATGAATACGAATCATGTGACTTTGTAAGTGTACATTTTGGGTGGTCGTGTAAGGGCATTGGGGACAGGCGAAAGGTTTCTCCTCCAAATGAATCCTCTTGTGTTTATTCAGACTGGATTTTGTGGTGAACTTTTTGTTGCATTCAGAACACAGAAATTTCCTCTCGTTTGTGTGAATGGCCTCATGAACTTTTAATTCTCCAGTTGATTTGAATGCCTTTTGACATTGGGGATGGAGACATTTGAAGGGTCTTTCCCCCGTGTGTGTCCTGATGTGGACTTCGAGATAATCTTTGCGACTTGTTTTGTAGGGACAGAAGGTGCAGTGAATCAATTTCTGTTTTTCAATGTGGTTGTTCATCTGAAACAAAAATTGCACAAATTCAAATTAATTGCAGATGCTTATTTTTTTTATGTCCATTTGAATTTAGACAAAAAAATTAAATGGGAATCTGAAATTGTTTGATTGAAATTACCCCTGAAAACGTTGAAATGAATGTATGAAGCGAGTGAATGAAAATTATTTTTTATTTCCGAATCTGAGAAACGAGTTCAAAATGTGAATTTGATTCAAAATACTTCCTGAATTTATTGAATTGATTTAGACATTTTAAGTGTTTGTATGGACTCTGAATATTCTTTGATTCTTTGAGTAGGTGGTTGAAGACAGTTGTTTTTAAACGCTCAACCTTTTACCCACAATATTTTCTGTGAAGTGAACAATGGACAATGAATATATTTTTGTATCGAGTTGAGAGGTCCTTTTCTAGACCCTGCACTTTTAATCCCTTTGACAACTCATTTCTTTGTAATTTTGTTGGTCGAATAATGTCAAGGGGTTAGCCCAAGGGATTTGTAAAATTGAAGGGTACGCAGGTGGCTCTGGAATTCTTAAAATATCCAAAAGTAGTAAGAGGAAGCCTCCAGTCAATTGAAAGGTCCCTTATTTCTTTGAATGGATTTGCTGCTTTAAAAAAAATTTATTCCGTCTTCACGCTGCAAGTGAATCGTTTCAAATTGAAGCTTTCAAGGGACAACAATTAAGTATTTCGTACAATTAAAACTTTGACAAAATCAAAGTAACGAAATTGAGCCCAAATTGGTTTTGAGAAAACTCTTGTCGAAATTACGACACGCACATTGAAGGTGAGTTCATGTGTGGCAAACCACAAACCCTCAAAAATGTAACATTCAAAAAGAGTTTCGAAATTAGGAAAATCATTCAAACAATTTTTCGTTCCAGATCAAGAATTCTTAAACTAAATCCAAAATGTTCAACTGTTCCTATTGTCCCTACAAAACAAAGAATAATTCCCATCTCAATGACCACATTCGGACCCACACGGGGGAGCGACCCTTTAAATGTCTTCAATGCCCAGAAACGTTCAAATTAACTTCAGAATTAAAGAAGCATCAGGTGGTTCACACAAAGGAGAGAAAATTCGAGTGTTCTGAATGCCACAAAAAATTCATCCGAAAATCCCATCTGAACACCCACAAGAGGATTCATTCGGAGGAGAAACCTTTCACCTGTCCCCAATGCCCATTCACAACCAACCGAAATGGAAATTTACGAGTTCACTTGATTCAAATCCATTCGGTTGATCGTCCATTTAAATGTGGGGAGTGTCATTATACAGCCAAAACAAAAAAAGAATTGAATGGTCATTTGAAGGTGCATTTGAGTGGGGAGGAGAGAGATAAGGCCAAGAAACACAAATGCCCTAATTGTCCCTACAAATCCATTCATTCATGCAGCATGAAGGATCACTTGAGGACCCACACGGGGGAGAAGCCCTTCCCTTGTCCCTATTGCCCACACAAGATGACCAAATCTTGTAATTTGCAGGTCCACATTGCTCGTTGTCATACGGGAGAGAAGAAATTCAAGTGTGAATATTGTGACTATTCTACGGTCACCAGCAGCAAGCTGAATGAGCACATGAGGAGTCACACGGGAGAAAAACCTTACAAATGCTCATTCGATGGATGCAAATATTCAGCTGCTGAATCTTCACGTCTTAATCGACACGAGATGGTTCACAGGGGAGAGAAGCCTTGGAAATGTCCTCAATGTCCCTACTCTGCAACCCACAAATCCAGTTTTAGAATTCATTTGAGGAAACATGAAGCGTACTCTGATTCTTCTTGAAATTTCGATGATGATTTGAATGAGGAGAAGTTTAAATGCAAATGGACTGGATGTGACTTGTGGACGATGAATGAAAAGTATTTGACTCTCCATTCTGGTATGCCACCATCTGACCTTGAAATACTTGATTGAACAACATTAAGAATATGCCCAAATATGTAGTCCAGTTTATTTAGTGAAGGCATAAAGTTTCTGTCAGAAAAAGGTGTATTTGATGATTGTAAATAATTTTGAATTTATTATAATTACTCATCTAAGGGGAATTTTTTGTTACGACAATTCATCGTACTATCCTCAATCCTCTAATTGAAATAGTTTGAAGTTGGTGCATCTTTAATAAATATTTCTTGTATTGTTACACATTAATGAGAATTTACTATGTAGTTTGCAAACTACACCACCATATCAGAACTTTGGTTGTCAATTGTGATGGGACTATAAAAGCTATGACGAATTTTCAGCGTGTCCTCATATCAAGAGGTCATGGAAGCTGATTTCCGACTTGACGTGTTTCATATATTGATTTTAGAACATCCATCAAGCAACGATTGAGAATTGATATAGAAGCATTTAAAAGTCTTGACAATTTTCTTTGACCTCAAGATAATTAATTTAATTGCAATGCAGTCTGATTAGCAATTAAATGTTGAATCTAACTCTATGGAATCATCGTTAGAGCTGCTTAATTACTCCATTATTATTGACAAACTTAAACTTGATTAAGCTTTACCATAAAATAAGCTGTTCTGACCCTCGATTTCATTTGAGTATCAACAATCCAAGATTTATCCCTCTTTGATAATGGAAACATAGAAATGGTCGCCCCTCTCAAAACCAAGGATCGCTTTTTACCGGCCAAAGCGAATTGCTGGCCGGCCAAAAGTGACCAAAATTCAAAAACGTGTCAGTAGCTTTAACTGCAATGACTATAATATATTTGGAGATTTGGGAATATTTCGAGTCGGCATATCTAAATGACGAGTCCCGGCTGGGAGACGAGTGCGATGTGCACTGAAGCTGATTGACTATAAATCTACTTTACGATTTTGTTTTATGGTTCCACTTCCCAAACTCCGAAAACATATTCAGGGTCAATCTTGGATTTTATATGAATGATGAAGGAGATGCATAAATTGGTCATTTATATTAGAAACCCCATGAGTGACTCATTACTTGTGACTAATCTCAAAACTCATCGGAGTTCTACACTTCAAATGGTTGCCACTGCTTGAGCAAAGAAACGTCACTCGTGCAACAAGAAACGTTTTGCTTACGATTCCTAGCATACGGCCAATATATTGAGAATCGTTTACAATTTATTAAATAAACGTACAAACATTGTCCTTGGGCTAGATGAATGCAATGCGCATGCGTCAATTGCTGTACTCTGGCGAATCGTTCTTGAGGTTTTTTAGCTTGAGGGATTTGGTGAGTCATTTGGGTTTCAAGTTAATAAAGTATTTGTACATTCCCCTGTCTGTGTTGGTACCGCGGCCGTGTTCCAGGAACTTTGTGTAGGACCATTTGAGTTTCCTTCTCTCGTCTCTTTACTCTTAATGTACGTTTAACATAACTGTGTTAAAAATCCACTTTGTGTCTAGTTCCATAACTTGAGACTGGAAGCGACAATCAATTGTCAGAATTTGAAAACTTCATTTCAGAAAACTTGGGAATTTATCCAAGGTAAGTTATTTTCACACCGACTTTGGCAAAATTTCAAAAGTAAAATTAATTACATTTTTAGTTCGCTTTTGAAGGAATTCATAAGATACCGGTTAAATCATGTAAAACTATCGTTTTCTGACGAGTTAAATGATCCATGTACAAAATGAAGGAGTGAGCGAGGCACAAATCTATAGTTTCGAAATTATAGATTTTGTTAGCTGACTCTCTTGCTCTAATGTAGAAACATCAATCCATTTTGCTAAATATTTTCTTGTGTTAGTGAAATAATATTAAAATATTGAAAACTTTACCAAATTCGTTGTTGACATAAAAATTTCGCGACAGAAAGGAATTATCCTTCCAAGTGACTCTTCCAACTAGAAAAATTCTGTAAATTAAAATTTAGGCTTTTTAGTTGTAGGCCAATCAAAGTGTTCGATGGCTGCAAGTGACCGGTAAAAAGTGGCAGAAACTGGCAATTGCCACCCACAATTTGGTGGTAGGAACGGCAGAAAGTAGAAATGCAGTTCATGTCCATGAAATCGTAACATGGAGATTGGAATTTACAGTAAATAAGTTGGAATCGGTTGGAAATTGGTTAAACCGAGGTAGTAAATTTTCGTTCTAAAAATTAAGAGCTACTGTTTTCTATTTTTCTGAGAAAACAGCGGAAAAGCATTGTCAAATAATAATATTTTATTAGACCGGTATACAGGACTGTATACATTGGAAGGTCTAGAGTATACGGAGTGTATACTGAAATGAAAGTGAAAATGAAAATAAAGTTGTTAAATAAAATTACCCTACAATTAGATTATTGTAGTTCTTATGACTAAATGATTGTGGTTGTGTATTTGAATCTTACATCATATACAGCATCCATAGATTAGAGCATAACAATATTCAATCATAATTTTTTTCCCATTGGGCAACTACCAATTTAGATTTCCAGTTTGAATAGCCCCCGTACTCCTGTGTGTTCGCTGGTCTCTTACGGAAAATGATGAACTTGTCTGTGGTCAGATAGAATTAACTTTAATAAAAAAGAACATCAATCGTGCACAGACAGCATTTTTTAAGCTTCAAGTCGAACACCACAAAAGCTTATTCGAATTTAACAAACGGTTCCCCCTAAGAAGGCATCTATAAAAGGTGGGTAGAAATAATATTGATTGTAGTCGAAACTGATGATGGAGAAGTAATGCTAGTAGATGTGGGACTCCAACCAAATATGTACGAAATAGACTCAATTCCACGGAAAGGCTTTTACTCAAAATGAACTTTGTTGATGTTTTCCCGGACGCACGGTGATTCAAAATGCAAAACAAAGCGAACAGATAGAAAACGTTAGTTTATACAAGTTGTGGAAAATGACTTATATTAAATGTAGCAGATGCCTATGGTTCTGGATGTCAATTTTGATAACGAAAATAATGTCTGAATATTTTCTACAAGCCCCAAAGTCGGTAGCTTTTACAAGAAATTGTTACTGTTAATGCAAAAATGGGTAAATTTGCATTATTGCAGTTTGTAAAAGCCAATTTTAGTCTACCTTTTATCGCCATCTTTTGGCACTCAATTTCTATGAAGTTTGTGGGTTTTCCCATATGATCAAATGGAGTTGCATCAACTAATTTTTTCTAGAAGAAATAATTTTTGGAAAAATTTCGTACTTGAACAGAATATTCTCACCTGATGCCTACTTCATAGTAATAATAATACTTGTCATAATTTCAAAATCAAAAACTTAGTGACTGTTCGCTATTTTTGGGCATTCGAAGCACTGTGGAACGTCCACTTGCTCTTTTGTTTAGTTTCATATTCCAAATATAAATCTCTTTAAAGCCTACATTTTACGTAAATGGCTTAGGGACGGTGAACAAGTTGAACTAAATAAATGTTTAAATCGTATCCACGGATCCATTCCATGACCATGGAAAAAATGGACGGAGCTGAGCGATGCTGATGTCTTTGTTGGAAACATGACAATTCCATTAAATTGATCAACTTTGGAATTCCAAAACCTTCGTCTCAACGACCACCTTCAAAATCAAATAAGTTTCTCTTGTGTATCCACATTTTCAAAGACTTTTAGGGGGCATTCGTAACGTCGTCATTCTAGGAGTTCCCAAGCGTGTCTTCTTTACCATAAGTGATCTCAAATGTTTGACCTGGTTTCTTATCCCAATCTTATTGTTTTTGAAAGTCCAACATCAATTTTCAAAATTTTCGCTTCACAAATTAATCAAAATCACAAATTCCAACAATCTTTATGTTAGTTCATCTACTGAAAAGGGACATAAGGCATTGTATTGCGATCCATTCCATTTCAAAAATATATTCAGATAAAGCTACTTTGTACTTTCTTGACTGTCGACTAATTTCCCCCAACATATAGTCACCATTCCAACCCACTTCAACCTATTTGACCTGTAAAAACATTTTAAAATATAAAATAAACAGACATGTGCTGTCAACTAATTTCAAGGTGGATAATTCTGATCCACAAATTTCTCCTGTCCTGTCGGAAAACAATGCATTTGCTAATTTTCAAGATCCATTCAGCAAGTGACCCAGACAAATTTTTGGCTCAAATGATCAAATTCGATATGATTCTTTACCATGTCATAAAATGTGTCCCCGTCAAGTACACCAGTGGGCCACAATTGCGCATCACCACAGTCAACTTGAGAGACCACTTGGTTTGGCTGTTGCTCTGCATTGTCTACATTTCAAGAATTTCACTTTGGTTTATTCAAATGATCAACATTTCATTCTGGATAGAGATGCTAGAGGAAGGTGTGAATCTTGATAAGGTGGTTCTTGTTGCTTGCGCCCCGATTGTCTTATTAGATATTTTGGGGATCCTCAATATTGTCTTCAAGGGCGCCCCAGCCTTTGTTCAGGTCTTCAATAATGTCATTAAAAGTGATGCTCAATTTGCAGGTAAATTTTATTATGCACTTCCAAAAAGGCTTTAGAATGGTAATGTATAAAATATACATTTGACTTCATGTTTTCACAGAAAAATTTACCGATACGAGCTCGACGTTACATTCAGAGCCAGCATTGAGGACGTTTGTCTTGTTCGTTGAAGTTTATGGCAAATTGTTTCTAATTCCAGCTTTTAGCATAGGAATCGTTTACCATATTTACTGCCCTCAATCAATCTTGTTCTTACCCTATTGGTTGTGTGGCTCGTCTGGTTGCCCCAGTATCTGGATAAATTGGGTTTGCATTATTTTTGATGTGACCGTACTTTCGATTGCATCCTTACGATTAATCTCTTACTTAACCTACGTTGGTTACCCTTTAATTCTCATCTTGACCATGTCAAAGGTCATGCTGTAAGTCAATAATCCATTCTACTTTAAATATGTGAGAAACTTGTACAAGTACAACTCTTATGATATGACAGGTCAAAGTGTATCAAACAAGCGGCAAACACTTCCCAATCTGATCTACTGGAATCCTATTCTCAGTTTCAAATCCTTACAATAATTTTGAACGACTACCTGATTCCTTGGTGGGCCTTTCCTGCACCATCTCTTTGCAGATTCTCCATCGTCTTCTTGAATTGTGCGCTCATTTGGAATGTGAAGAATATGAAGGGAGGACGCCTGGACGTCATTATATTCCAACTGGCCTTGACTGGACTTTCACTCATCGTGACTGTTATCATTTACGCTATCCTCCGTGGAATTGTAGTTGCAATCACAATGACCAAGAAGATTTTAGAACAAGCCAAAATTAACAGCAGGACGAACGTGAGTACATTTCCGGAGGGGTATCAAATTCGTTTAGTCAGCTCCTTGAAACCCATTGTCGTGGAAATTGGAATTTGCTGCCAAGTAGATGAAGACATTTCCTTATCCTATTTGGAATCCCTTCTGGAAAACACTATAACCATCCTCATGATGTTTAGTAACTAAATGCAATATACGTCCACTTTTTTATCTGTGTTTTAAAAACACAGCACAAATCTTATTTTAATAGTAGCCAGGAAACAATGTGACTCAAGTAGACAATTAGAAGTTGATTTGCGGTCGAATAATTTCCTCAATGTTGAAATTAAATTCAATGATTTGGCATAAAAATTGAATGAATTTGTGGTAAAAGATTCCTCAACACATTTGAATACACAAATTAATTCCCTGTTGACTCCACATTCTCAAATCTCTAAAATTTTGTGTAGCTCCACCTCAGGTGTCCATTCAGTCACTACAAGAAGGCTCTATTATTTTCTCCAAACAGTTGAACAGTGTTCGAGGGCCGGCAGAAAGTGACCAGTAAAAAGTGGCAGAAACTGTCAATTGCCATCCAGGTGGTAGAAACGGCATGCCGTTTCTACGTTCTGCCGCGGCAGAACGTGGAAATGTAGTACATGTTCATGAAATCATAACATGGAGACTTGAATTTACAGTAATAAGTTCGAATCATTTCGAAATTGATCAAATCTAGGTAGTAGAGTTTCTTTCTAAAAATTAAGAGCTATTTTTTGTTGTGGAATTTTAGTTAAATGTACAGGTATTATTATTATAAGTTCAGGTGTAAATATTGAAACAACCGGTAAATATATTGAACGTTGTGGTAAAATGTTGAAAGTTCGAATAAAGCTTGAACTGAAAAAATGAGATGATTTATAATGCAAATCACCGGGAATTTCAAAAAGACTTTATGGACCTTACCCTTCTCAAACTTCCAACACTAAAATTAGTTGCGCATATTTTCGCTTTGCAAATTCTTGGACACTCAAGTTGAACATTTTTGCATTGAATTAAGTTGGCATTGGATTGTATCTTGCTATTCCTCAACTAAATCAGTTCTAATGACTAACATTTGGACTGATTTCAGTAGTCAGCAAACAGTACACAAAATGTTCAAGAAATACTGCTCCTGGTACTCTTTAAAATGTTGGGCCGTACTGAAACATGAGCATTTTGATTGTAATCAGTTGATAATTGAAGTTGAATTAGAGTCAGTCGGACATTAAATTCCTTCTCAGGTTTCTGGTTTCTGGTTTTGTGATTTCATTTCTATTCCAAATTCATTTAAATTACTTTGGAAATTAAATATAACCGAGACCATGAAATGTTGTTCATTTTGTAAGCTAAGCTGAAAGTACCTGTAAACGGTTTATTTTAAATTTGCAATGAAAAAATTTGGATAGTTACATTTTGCATCTACCATCACCCATCAATCTAAGCCATTCCCACACAATGTTGCAATATTCTCTGGATCGATAGGTGGATGGGTCAATACTTCGATAGGTCCATGGGTCAATGAGTGTTTTCGAGTTTACTTTAACCTAATCTAAACAAACATTCCTCGACGACCTATCCATCTATCGATCCAAAGAGTATTGCAAAACTGTGTGGGAAATTCCCACTGGGAATGGTTTAGGTCGATGGGTGATGTGGATATGTAATGTAACCACCAATAAAATTTGAGGTGAGTTCCTCAAATAAAATATGTACACGTTTCCCATATTCATAAAATGTCAACTCGGCTATGAAAAATGAAACTAAATGTACATAAATAACATTCTGCATTCTCTTGTGTCAGTTTCGTGATTTAATAATGAAAAAGTACTACATTGATATAATCAAAATGACAGAAACTTAATATTTCCAGCAAGAAAAAGTGATGATCCTTAAAAGAGACAGAATTGAGGTTGTACAACCTCAATTCAGATTTTAATTTGTTTGGGGGATTGCTGGAGTTTAATGCGGTTTGAAGTTTCATGTTGGTCCAACATCTACTATTTTTATAGTGAAATTTTGTTAACGAATTTCATGGACGGGAGACGGGGAGTTTTTGGGTTGGGATCAAAATCTCCTTCTTGAATTGATCCATCTCCAACGGGATTCGAAATGCACGATCATAAAACATGGGGAACCC
>JAQHQX010000478.1:0-12760 GCA_034694425.1 Arrhopalites sp. Gr-Col-00791
ATTCCAAAACTTAAGGGTATAGTAAAGATGCGTGACAAGGTTTGGTTGACCTTTGTGGTAGTGGATGACGCTCTTGTCAACTTCAAATGTTGCGAGGGTTTGTTGAATAAAAAGAAGGAGAATGAACATTGCAAGAACAGAACTAGAAGTCCAGAATGTGTAGGCTGAACATTCAAGGAAGAGGAGGAAATATTTGGAAACAAAATTTTGAAATTTTGAAGGCACAGTTGAGTAAAGAAAACTTGGCGCTGAAGGATTGTACAAGTACCACATTACAATAAATACAGGACAAAATATCCATATGAAGGGCACACTCTTTGTCATGAGGAACTGCATTGATGGGGTTTTGCTATGTTTTCTGTCTTGTTGGGAGCCTGTTTTAAAAAAAGGTTTCACTTTATTAATTTCTGCCTTGTTCACATGCTGTAGTCTTAACGATGCACATGTGATTCGAAACTAAGAAAAAAGCAAACTGCCACGAGTTTTTCGATTTCAAAATTACGATAAGAATAATTTTGATTTTGAAGTAAGCATCAATTCCCAATTAATTGGGAAGATTGTGGTGAAGCATGAAAGTTTTCCAAAAATTATTTCATGTGGAAAAAATTAGTTGAAATTTGTAAATTGTATTGGCTCTTATGGAAAAACTGACAAACTCCACAGAAATTGAGTGTGGGCCAATGCCAAGCTGAAATCTATCAAAACTTGAAAAATGACCCCTGTAGATAAAATATGGACTACAATTGGCTGCCACAACCTGCCACCTTGTGTTTATTTCGTATTGTTTCCAACTGCTCACTTTCGAGTCTGATTGAAATTAAAGATTTATTACCTTGATGAGTTGAAATGGAGAGAAGTTGATTGATCAAACTGAGTGTGACATGAGAATTGGACCACAAGCATGATGATGTGAAAATCATAGTAACCACTCCAACAACAAAGGTCATGTGTACTGGAAATTCAGGTGCGGATTCCAAATTCATTTTCAGATTTTGTCTTCCACTTCTCACCATATCTTTTGTCCTTTGCATGAATTTCCAGAGGACAAAGAGAGCATGAACAATCGATAGAATTAGAAAAAATCTCCATCTCCGTTTATGTTTTGACAATGGCTGATGCAGTTTGACAGCTTTCAATTCAGACAGGACAGTGAATTGAATAGGCAGAAAATTTAAGTGTGACTGAAACTTGAAAAATAAAATATTGAGATGTAGATCGGATATTGTTAGCGCCATCACTATTTTATCCTAATTGTTTAAAATGTAGAGCTTTAATAAAAAAAAATTTTCGAAATAGTTAATTCTCAATTTAAATTTGGTTATGAGAACCAATTATTTCAGCTAGTAGCCACAAGTTGAATCATTATTTGAATGAACTTTCTTTCACAACAGAGTGACGTGTCTACATTCCTACACGTAGAATCGTACTGACCAATGGACGATAATAAATTTCTTTTGCAAGGACAAAATGGACAAGAGTACTAATAGAAATGTTCAAAAAACTCATTCCTTAAAGGTCAAGGGAAATGCCAAGTTGAAAATTTTATATCATGAGGCTCCAAAGCCAATGTAGACGTTTATTTCAGAGACTTGTGCACAAGTATTCAGAGCTCATTAAAATTGACATTTTAAAATTGTACGTCAAACCATTCTCGAAATGTCACGTGATCAATTACAGTCACACAGCAAAAATCGAATGATTCATACATTTTACGTCAAGTTTCTGCATATTTTTTTAAATTACAATTTACAACATAAATTTCTACATTGAAAACCCATTTAATGGTTCTTTTACTCATGAAATTTGCACCCGCAAACAGGGCGCATGCTTTTCCAGTCAATAGTTGAACAGAACAAACTGAGCCTGAAAAAATTATGAAAAGATTCATTCAAGGAATATTTTCATGCGGCGAATAATTGACTTTTAAAACCTTGCGGAGCTAAAGTAGAGCATCTTCAATAAAATTGATTCTAATAGTTTCGTCCTCCAATAGAGGAGAAACGACGTCATAACAAAATCTTCAATATCCAGTGACTTGGGGCATCTTGCATCTTGGCCTCTAACACTCAGTCCCATAGTAATCTAAAACTGTTGGAGATTTTCGCATTCGAATTCTTCATGTTTTACTGAGTTCTAGTAGTTATTCCAAATTGATTTATTTTGCAATGACGTACTCTTAGCCTATTAGGCTAAGAACCGTGACTAGATGACATCGCGACGTCAATGCTTTACATGTAGGATCATTTGATCTAGGATATTTCATGCTAAAGCTTTCAATTAGAGGCTTAGGGCTGATAGCAAAGAGATTAATTGAGCCACCAAAATAGACTTCACTGTGTCACAAAGACGTGACCATTATCATTCGAAATCCGACACTGGAATCATTTAATTACATCAATGCAACTGGGTGACGTAATCAATTATGTAGAGCTGACAGATTATCCAATCAAAGGCTTCTATCAGATAGCCGTTGGTGGATCATTGTAGATAAGAAAATAGCTGACTGAGCAGCTGAGAATACTTTTGGGATTTTATTGGCATGACACAAGTACACCCATTCCAACAAATGAGGGGTTTAGACAATTTCTAAATAAGTAGTATTCTCGCAATCAGCTCCTCATATGTACAGATGTATGTTTAGTGTATTGATGTTGACACTCTTGTTCAAAAACTATCACTAAACTAAAGCGACCGAATACATAGACCTGGTAATCCTTCACCATAAATCGGAACAATTACAAAGAGTAATTTTGGAAAAAAATGATTTTCAAGAATATGGATTAAAAGTCAATTTGTCATCACATGATTCAGCCCACAGTTTCGTCATAATTTCGGTTTTTACTTCTCTTTTGTCTTTGTCGGCTTACAGTAGAGATGCTCCAATTAGTCGAGCAGATTATACAAATGACTTTAAATTGTTTCGCAAAATAGGGAAAAAATATTATCAAATAAATTTTCCACATTTAATTCAAGGTGGAATGATGAAAGAACACTTAGGCATTATGGGCATTGGTTTAAACTTATAAACTGTTTTATAATCCTCACTCACAGCTAATTTGCAATGACTCAATTTTTCACAAAACAAAAGGTTGATATTTTCAAACTGCATCCTATTATTGGATTAATTATATCAATTAAAAAAATGCACTCCAAAAGTATAAATTGGTTCATCCAGCTCTTCCATTACACAGATCGTCCTCTAATATTCAACTGAACTTATTATAGAAATTTTGTTTTTTTTTAAACCAAATTTTAAATAAATCAAAATGGGTTGTAATAAAATTTCTGCGGTGATGGCTCTCCTTATGGTGGCTCTGGCAACGCAAGTGGAAGGTCAGGCACATCTAAGGACGCAGACTTTGAAAATGGTTCAACAATGGGAGACACAGCCTACCTCACCATTGAAACCTGTGAAACAACCAAACTCAGCCATTGAATTCACTGGTGCAACCTCTATCTGTGTGCGAGGATTGTAAGTACTTAAATGTGTGCATTAAATAGGTATCCCCTATTCCATTTTGTAGAAATGGTAGAATAGTTGTTGATTTTTCATCATTCTGCAAATGTTTCGAAATATACCTTGTAACCTATAGCCTAACATGTCTTGAACCATAAAGAAGTCATCTTGATGTCAAGATTGGATGAAAATCAGCAGCATCATTGCAATAGCCACTCTTAAGCAGCTGTATAAGATTTAGCATGGACAAAAACATGCTCAAGTCTGTGGCCTAAAAAATGTGGAAGCGTCAGTTAGAAATAGATTTGTATTATCACTTGATAATTTCAAAAAGAATAGGTTGTTTAGAGCACAAAGTTAAGAAAATATCATTTCAGTAATGGAGATATTTTTGATTATTGACATATCCAATGAAATATCACTAGTGAATTTGACAATCCAAAAGTCATATGTTTTATAATATTGAAGCTCGTTAAAATAGAATGGCTAAGCTCATGCAGTCTGTACAAATCTAACTTTAAATTCATATTGATTTCCACAGACATGCATTCTACACTGAACCCAACTTCAAGGGAGCAGTTGGTGCTAACGGTGCTGGAGTCATGCGGTCTTATTCACCAACAGCAGAAAATTGTCTCACGCCGCCTACATCACTCGGTACAGTCAAGTCATCTAGAGCCCTCGGGAATTTCGATTTTACTAAAAACTCCATAACAGTATGGTCGACCAAGGATTTTTTAGATGTACCCCTTATCAATGCTTCTGCAATCACTGGAACTTCATCGATGCTAGTACCAGGACCAGGAATTACAGCAGTTCCAATTGGATCCGTCGTCACTACCGGAATCGGATATCGTTACTTTTTTAGTTCTCAAAAGGATTTTTATTCTTCTACCTACGTTACCTGCATTGACACAGTCGCAACTAATTCGGACAATCGGTTTTTTGTACAAGATTTCCCAACAGCACCACCAGTACCTGATTGGAAACCAGAAATTTTAGCTGTCGGCTGGTGCAAAGGGGCTAAATGTGGCCCACCCGGTATGGCAGCACCAGAAGTAGCAAAGTTGAATTGCTTCGTACCATACGATCCATTCAGCAAGAGTATTGTGAAACCAGTTGCTTGAGGGATTGTCCAATAATGGCTATTGTTTGACATGGATGGATATCCATAAATAATTCAATCACTTTTCTTCAAAAATTTCATTCAAACGGCTTCTTGATTTTAATTAAATTTAAATTTGATGACTTGGCTTAGTACTTCTTTCATGTAAATTAATTGATAATAAATCTGATTGTGCAAAAATAATAGTTCATCTGGTTAATTTAAAATTTCGCCAGAACTCCATTTCTGGTTCAAGATGCATATTCATATATAGAATTGAGAAGGATTCAAGAAAACAATTAAATCGTGATTTATCAAACTTTTTGAAATGACCCAAGTGAAAACGATGTGGAACAAGCGTATTATATTCTACGTGTTGGTTTGAATGAGTATTTCAGCAACATTTTTTGGGCTTTCCAGATTAACTGCAAAATGATTTCACTCTCACCTTCATAAAACAAGCCATTCAATTGTACATAACATTTCAGTCCAAAAATCCATAAAATTATTGTTTACGCAAAAGACTGTTTGGAAACTTGTGAGTCTGTGTCCCTACAATTATCATGAATACGATTTGTATTTCTCAGTTGTTGCAGTGAGAAATTTGAACATGTGATTAATTATCTTCTACAACTGCATGAAAATGTATACCTTTTTATTGTTGCAATTATGAATAGCCTTTTCCAAACATTTCCGGTTGGCGGGTCTTTTAAATATAAATTCGTTCTGCTTCTGGCTGATTTAAACTGACAATTTCAGGAAAAATGATAAATTACTTCCTTTCGGCCAATGTACTCTTGATGATCTACGATTATGTAACAAAGGGCAGCTATTCCTGTTCATTTTTCTTCACAATGAAACTGCAACCTCGTTTATAATTTATGATTAACAAAAATGACAGTTAGATGGATACTAAATATTTATATCGTTTGAATGTGGTCTAATTTTTACCGAGAACAAAAGCTACTATCTGAATATTTAGTCCTAAGTGGCATTTAAAATTTAGAATCTACCAGAAAACAACTCAATAGGAATCAATTGTAGTGAAACTTTGTTCAATGTAACGTTAGAAGGCAATTACAAATTTTTTCAGTTTATTTTTTGCAAATTGATAAAATGGCCGCACGATTCCTCACAATTTTTTTGGTATTAATTTTGTATATTTGTGAAGCGTCGAGTAATCCAACGATTAAAATAGAGCAAGGCGTACTTCAAGGAACTGTAGGAACTTCGAGGCTTGGTCGACCCTTCTACAAATTTTTAGGAATTCCATATGGTCAAGTCGTGCAAAGGTTCGCGGTAAGTTTTTTCCGAACGCGATATGAAATTTGAAGACATGCGATAGAAATTTAATTTAAAATTATAATCTAAGGATTCATTTCCAGCACAAGGATGGACTGGAACTAGAGATGCGAGACAATTTCGAGAATACTGCTTGCAACAATTTCTTGGTGGAGAGGAGAATTGTTTACATCTCAATATTTATACACCTCAACTGGTAATTTCTCGACTTTGTACAAGATTTTGACAAATGGGGAAATGATGTTCAAATGAGTGTATTTTATGAGTACTGGAGGATGGTGCAGAGTGTTTGTAATTTCGAATGAATTCTGAACCCTTTTTTTGGATCGTTTGTGCAAATTTTTGCACAAATTCCTAGAGAAATTACGAGTACATAAAAGCCCCATAAATAGATATTTGCAAGATCAATTACAAAAAGTCTCTTTGAAAAAGGCTCCAAAATGAATTTAAAAAACTGGTAGGGTCCTATACGATATTCATGAAGGTTCATCAAAATCATAATTATTGTCATTATTTGAAATTAGCCATCCAACGATAAAACTCAAAAATCGCTTCCCGTACTGTTTTTTATACACGACGGTGAGTTTGTCATGTGACCAGTTTATTCCAAATTTGGTTTCTTTTAATTCAAGTCAAAATATCACAAATAGCCAGAATGTGTGACCTGAATCAATGAATATAAAATTTACTTAAACTTAATGTTTGGACATGGTTGGAGTAGGTGGATTTCTAATTGGGACAGGTAACAGTTATGGTGCTGAATACTTCATGGATGAAGATTGTGTCCTCGTGACGATCAATTATCGCCTGGATATTTTTGGTTTTTTGAGTTTCGATACTGAGGACGCTCCTGGTAATCAAGGCTTGAAGGACCAAGGTATGATTATTTTGTTATTTTGAATCACTTTTTCCAATTTTGTTATTGTCCAAAGTAGCCCATGAAAACTGATTCCCCAGATATTCAGCAACCTTCACAGTTAAAAATTTTCATTTCCAATCATTTTGATATTTTTATGTGTTTCAAAAGGGTTTAAAGGAAAATACACTAAATTGTTGCCTTTTTCAAACTGTAGTTTTGGCGTTACAATGGGTACAATTGAATATTCATCGTTTTAATGGAAATAAGGACAAAGTCACAATATTCGGTGAGTTCAATCGATTCACAAAAACCTTTTCAAGTGTCACTCTATAATTTTTGAATGTGAAAACCTGTCTTTTTGCAGGGTCTTCATCTGGGGGTGCCTCAGTATCCTTTTTAATGCTTTCACCACTCTCAAAAGGTCAGTTGACATTTTTTTGAACTTTAACCTTTTATTTTTATAGTACAAAATACCTTGAGGGAACTGTCGAATACGAATTCCAAACGTCAATTTATTCATTAACGAAGGCCGATGCAAAATTCAAAAATTTCATCTAATTTTGCTTTGTCACAACAATTGAGGCAATCAAAGCATATGAAACAATGCGTAATTTTTTGTGATTGGTATTAGGGCTATTTCATAGCGCCATCAGCCAAAGTGGAGCTGCTCATCCCGAATGTGCTTGGACATTCAATCGTGACATCATCACCGAAAGTTATGCTCTAGCAAAATTTTTCAACTGTACAGGCAACAAGGCTCAAATTCTGAATTGTCTCAGAATAATAAATGCTCACGAAATATTGGCTGCACTGTACCCTTTAGAGGTAGGTACGTAGTAGATTGGCATGTTATGGTCCATCATTCAATGAATGTCTTTATATGAACTTGGAATACAATCAAACAGGAACCAGAGGAAACTGCAAGTTTCCCCACAATCTTCAATTTCTTACCTTCATTGGAGACTCGACCTGTGACCCCCAACTCATTAATATTTCTGTCAAAGCTGCCTCTAGACATTTATCAAGAAGGGAGCTTTCAAAATGTCCCTTGGATTGTTGGAGCTAACAAATATGAGGGATTTGTATTTGGAAGTATTTGTAAGCTCCTCATATTTTTTAGTTTGCGAGGAGTAATATAAAATGTGTTCAGAAAACGATGCAAATCGTCCTCCTCAAATGTCCAGGAATTCATTTCGATCAAGTACTCATCGAGCCATTAGAGGCTGAATCTGTGAATGTTGATCGTTTATCCTATGAAAAGGGCAGGATGTTCAAAAATCTCGAGATGGTGAAAATGTTTGGATAAAAATACTTTTCGAGTCACGAATTCTCGGTTGTCTGGAGGTTTCTCTCTAATCGTGACTTTTGTAGCGACCTCGATCCCATACCAAGCAGGCGACCTGTTTCAGCAGTTTGAATTACTCCGATTTGTAGCAAAGACAGTTAGGTTGAGTATGTGCCAAAAATAGTATTCCTGTTTCATATATTAGAACGAATTTTGCTAGATGGGTTCGAAAATTCGAGAACTCCTGAAGAGCTGTCCGAACTATGGAACAAATTTGGACCCGAGGCGTTGGAAATTCAGTCACGAGTGGATAAAGAGGATATCATTAAAAGAGCTGCCCACGTCTATCTTGATGGACATATACACTTTAAGGAAAACATAACCAATTTACTATCTGATCGATTGATCATATCGTGTGTTAAAATGGCTGCTCAGCTCCATGCCAAAAAAGCTCCAGTGTATCTGTACATTTTAGATAAAACTGGTGGGTTCAGCACGTCGTCCATGATCACTTATGGGAGACCACCACCAGGTAATCGAAGCAACTATCCAAGAAATATATCGAATTTAATCATATGGATCCTAATATGGATTTTCCTTGATTTACCTGATGCAGGCCCTACTCACGGAGATGAAATGACTTACCAGTTCAAACTCACATCGCACATACTTGGGGAATCACATGGAGGAGACATTGAGAAGCAAGACGAGCTCTTTGGATTTTCGCAAGACTTTGTTAAAATGTGGGTCGACTTTGCGGAAACGGGGTACTTGAATTATCACACAAATTATTTCCGGTTTCAAAGGACCCTATCGGATTTAAAATGAATTTTGGGCACGAAAATTTTTTCCCCGGAAAATACATGCGCGTACTGACGATGAGTAAGCATCATGGAGCCTAATAAAATAATTTTATGACCAAGTGCTTGACCTCCAGAGGTCACTTTGTCAAATGACCTGCTATGATGACCTCGTAGGTCACAAAAATTTGAAACAAATTACAGATACACATAAAAACATGGAAAACATGATGGTTATTCGGATTTGGTCGAAATGTGCGACCTGGTGACCTCTACACTAGTTAAAATGCTTCGATGACCTCCTGGGGTCAAATGACACAATGTTCTCAAACTTCAAGGTAGCCATTTTATTTTCCATCTTAGTAGGCGTCTTTCGGATTTTTTTCAGATTTTTATCACCAATAGTATTGTGATAATAGGTCATTTGGTAAAGTGACCTCTGGAGGAAAAGCACATGGTCACAAAATTATTTTCACTTACAAAGGTTATCTAACGGTCAGTCTCCATCCTCACTGCAAGTTTCACTAATATTCGTCAACGCTGTTCTGTCCATACACAAGTATTGTGTGATCACCCCACTCAAGTTGACGATGCCTGCATGCATTTGACTGCATGTAATTAAAACCGAATGTAGGAAAAACTATGAATGCCCGATTTTTCTGATCAACAAAATAAGTTCTCTCTAGTACAGCGCTTGCATATTTATTTTGCTTTCTTAATGAGACATGTGTACAAATTGGTCTACCGTTACCTACAATTTGCAAGAAAACTGAAAATGACCTATATTTCTATCATGTCTCATTTGAAAGCCTAATGAACCCCGAACATGTTGGTATAAAATTGAAACCGTTAAGATAATGTTTTCACAATGTACATATCAAATGAATATGGCCTAAAATTCTTATCAACTCGCATAGGGTCATTTTTTGTGTACTCAGGAACTTTTAGGAGTTTTGAACTGTTTGATTTAGGAAGCCGAGGGAAATGTGGAATTCAAAGAAGATTGTTTGGGAGCCCCTAGATAATAACCAAGTCGTTGAGGGGAAATGGCTTCATCTTGATACAGATGCCAAAATGGAGTCTGAGGATATCACTTTTCAAGCACGTTTAAAATTTTGGACGGATTTGAAGCTCTGGAAATAAATACAATGAGATTTTTTCAGCTGAAATGTTCGCGTTTTTTCAAATTCATTACCTTTGAAATGGTGAGCTGAAAATCGATTTGATTCGCCTGGCGTTTCGAGGAGTACCTGAAAAATAAAAGTTGATATGTTTTGGTTTTTTTCGAAATGCTGGGATTAAAATACTCAGGAAATTCTATAATTTCATCATTCGATAAGCATGACTTTGATGGACAAATTTATAATGTACAATGTACTTACATTGTCACTATATTCGCCAATTTCTGGTGAAATGAAAATTAGGTTCATTAAAATATGTCGCCAGTTTGTCCAAATTTGAAAATGTCATCGAGAATGACGTACACGGGTAGTAATTCAATATAAAGCCGGAGAAATTTATTTTCGATTTAAAGTCATTCTCCTGTTGGGTGCCTGGTTGCACACAACTTGATACAAAATTTCTCCAACTGCTGCCGATAGATATCCTATTCTTTTCAGATTGGACTGAAGGCGTAAACAAGAAATCATTCTCGTGTGCAAGGTGTTCGCATTGCTCATAATTTGAGGTTGTGATGAACTTTTCAGATTCATCCTAACAAGGTCGCCTCGTTCCAAACCACCTTAACGAGCAGCAGAAAGTGCCCTTCAAACTACGGACTGTTCACTCAGAAATCATAATCCTTCATCATGTGGACCATCGCACATGGTTAAAGTATGACAACTAATGCCGCTACATGTCAGTAGCGAGAATCAATGACAGAAATTTTTGTGAGCTGCAAAGTTTTGTCTTTTTGCAAATTAAGGGTTGATTTCCACGGTTGTGTTGTGACTCACAACTTGTGAGTGAAGCAGATTTATGAAACTGAAAACAGAAACAGTTTACAGATCATTTTGATCAAATTTTTGCTAGGAGGACGAAGAATTTGAGTTTGAAAAGGGTGATATTTTTTATAACCGAAAAATAGAAAACGGCCGCCAAAATTGTTGAAATGGGCCCCAAAAACATCAATAGTCATCCAAAAGTAATAGTTTTTAAACAAAAATAATAACTTGATCAAAAATAACAATTTGGCGCTAACCAGTAACTTACAAAGTGTTTTCGGGTATTTTCTATTTTTTGCGGCCACAAACATAGTAACCGGTTTGAAAATTTTGATGACCTTCATAATTGGAGGTTGGGGACACTCCACTGGACATGTACAAATTGCATGATGTGTGATAATTCCACTCGGAATTCTTACGTGATTTTGCTCAAATTACGTCACCACAAGTGTGTTCATTTTCTCTCGTCGTCCATGCGATTCCCCTGCACCTACAACTGCGGCTGTAATCAGAATCAGTCGCACAGACTATTAACTGAGTTAAAATATATTTTTAGACATCGTCAGTCATTCGCTAAACTCTCATGATTTTCTCGTCAAAATAACCAAATCCAATTTACGACTGCACTTCAATGTGACTGAAAACACCTGATAAGAATTCTGGGGATTTGAGGACTGACAATAGTCGACTGTTATGAAGAGGAAACTTTGGCTAGCAAATGATAAAAGTGACTGAGTGGTTGCTTTGAGCCAGGAAAACCAATAAGTTTTCAAGGTTCAATCCTGAACTTGGTTCATGTTGAAAGGTCGTCCGATTACAAAACTGAAATTATTAGATCAATTGTAAATACTTAATTGAATTTTTCTGGATTTACTATGGTTAAATGTGGCACTAATCGCAACTAAAATCCACTGAAGGGTCACGTAGTTAAGTATCCAACTTTGGTTGCCATATTTTTTAAAAATTAAGCCCGATTGACAAACATTGATATTCGCTAGGAACAAAATTTGTATTTTCGGAGTCCGATTTAGGTCATCAACGAATGTACAAGAAAACGGCATGGAACTTTGTACACAATTGAAGGCTCTGGGAATGGGAGGATTGGGAAAATCTCAATGTCCATGCAAAGTTTTTCACAACAATTTACTCCTGCACTCGAGTCGACTCAAAAACCATCGTTTCACAGGGCCTTCAATCGTGTTTTGATGACTCAGATTTTTAATTGGGTGCACGGTTGTTTTAATCACCTCATTCTCGTTCTGATACTCAATTGCACGTCGTTTCTAAGCCTCCTTCAAGCATAACAAAAGCGAATTGATAAACAATTTGTCAGTCGCTAAATTCACGTTATTTTCTCGTGAGCAACCCGAAATTTCATTGTTGAGAATCTCAACTTGAAATCATTATCTCGGGATGGTGACATGAGTAGGTGATTTGCTCAAGTGGAAGCGGATGCAAGAAAACTGCCCACTGGTTATTCTAACGTGCCACATTATCCATTGAGACTAATTCCACAAAAGCCTAGTCACTTGTAAACTCGGTTCAAAGTGCACACTTGAGATTAAATCCATTACAGTTTAACCATCCATTTTAATTCGTTTGGCATCCCATTCCAGTTCATACAATCTGCAAACTTGCTCCCTCACACACGCACACGTACAAAGCAAAATTGTAGAATTAACTAGAATTTTCAAAATGAGTTCCAAAATCACCAACGGTTTCAGTAAAGCTAATGGAGAGGCCAGGAAAGTGACCAAAGTTTTGGGGTTTGCGTTTGCCTCACTGTACACTGCTTTAAGTATACCCATTGAGACTCTAGCAGTCCTCATTTGGGTAAGGAAATTTGGATTTTACTTTGAGAAAAAATTTTAAAATCATTTCTGAAGGAATTTTAAGGTGAGTTTTGGGTTGAATTGATAGGTCATTCCACTTTTAATGGGGCCAGTCTGTCTATTGTTACTGTTGTACCTGTTCTTCTATACGAATTACGGTTGGATTTCTTCGGCCTA
>JAQHQX010000479.1:0-12756 GCA_034694425.1 Arrhopalites sp. Gr-Col-00791
TTGGCTATTGTTGGAGATATTGGGGAACCCATGGGGCTGCCATCTGTTTGTTTATAAATGACACCATTTAAACTGAAAAAAGTGTTGTAAAGACAAAGTTCTAAGCCTTTTACGATGTCTAGGGCTGTCATTTGTGTCAGGTCTTTCCATTCTTCTGATTCATTCAAAAGGGTTTTGATGATTTCAATGGTATCCTTTATTGGGACGTTTGTAAATAATGAGACAACGTCAAAGGAAACAAGTTCTTCGTCGGGACCTAGTCGGAGAGGTTTGATTTTGTCAATGAGGTCTTTCGTATTCTTGACAGTTAGATCATTTCGTAAGAGCGATTTGATGATTTTATTTAAATGGATTGCCAAATAATATGTTGAGGATTTACGAAAGTCGACAATGGGGCGGAGGGGTACGTCGTTTTTATGAATTTTGGGGAGTCCATAGAATTTTGGGGTTCTGGGGTGGGAGCGGACAATGAATTTGTATTCGTTGTCATTCAATTTTCCATTTTCCTTCAAATTGGAACAAAATTTCTGTACCTTCGTTTGTAAAGGATTGACTGGATTTTGATTCACTGTCTCATATGGACCTGTTTGAATTAGGTGTTCCACTTTTGTTCTATTGGTAGTTTCGTGTGCACGGGAAAACCGTGGTTGCGTTAGTCACAAACTTCAACTTAAAAATACATGGGAGCCGTAAGGTATGGTTTTATGCAACATTTTGAACCTACGAATATTTTCATGTTTTTGTTTTATTATTTTGATCTTTTTCGTGTTAATTGAGGGTCATCCCTGGTTCACACAGTGTGAATCACACTTCTCTTATCCTCTTCAACATAAAATGGTAAGTTTTTATTGGATTAATGTGATTTCAAGAAACATTATACAATTATTTTTCATTTTCCATTTTCAATGCAAGACACTTTCATTTTTCTGAATTAATTGTATTTGTTTAATTAATTTTTCTGGATGCGCCTTGGTTTCGGAGATAGAGGTCACGAAAGGTCAAATATTGCCGATTTTGATTAATTTTTTGTAATTCAGTAAAAATTTAAGTTACCATGATTTTTTTTATCGGAAAACTATGTCAGATAGGATATTTGCCATTCAAATATCGATGTATCACTTGTCGGTGTTCTATTGGTAGTTTCGTGTTCACGGGACTACGTGGTTCGGTTAGTCACAAACTTCAACTTAAAAAGACCTTAGAGCCGTAAGGTATGCATAAAACCGCTACAAACCATCAAGGATGGAGCTCATGAGTTACGAAAAAATGACACATTGTGCATTCCTCGAAATTCCTCGCTTTTCGAGTATTCTTTAACGAGTACTCGTTTTTACTCGATTTTTTGAGGAAAATTCCTCGCGAGTACAAGCTCTACTGGAAATGAATGAACAGGCACTAGTAGCTTGAAATTTCCAGCAGGAACAACAGGACTAGAGGATGATTTTATTTTTGTTATTGTTTTTTGTACTCGTGTTTTAATTTTTCTTCTTTTGTCTTTTTGTTAAGCAATTCCAATTTTTGCTTTTCTTCATCTTTGAAAATTTTAAAACTACCGGTTGCATAAGTCATTTGTCACATCCCGACTTGAAGACGTCTTAAAGACGTCGAAATAAACTCGAATTTCTAAGACGTCCTAAACACAAACCAAGCTTCCGAGATTTCGATGCTTGAGTTTAAGAGGTGTTTAAGACGTTGTTGAGACTGTGGTCCTAGACTCAGTTTTCTGATATTGAAATTTTTCTCGATTCTATTACGTAAATAGAACGTTTTAGAGACGAGTTAAAACTACACCGAGTTTTCAACTTTGTTCCCCAGTTTCAGACGTTTTTAAGTCGATTTGTGCTAACTGGGTGATTATCCCCATTTTTGAGTCTTCCATTCGATCGGCCATAGCCGATTTAGTACCCATAGTGCATTATCATGAAAAATTGATTTATGCTTCCTTTATGAGATAAAAAGGGGAAAGAGAAGAGATCAACAGCTAGATTGTACCTCATTTTATCACGAAATCAGTGGATGCTATGTCCGTAAAGTTATACCCATATACCAAAAATATCTGTACCCACATACCCAAATGGCTACCAACTTTTTTATCTTGTGACCTTTTAACCTGAGATTTGGTGGACAGATTCTCCATAACATTCTACACCATAATCAGGTGACGCATGTTTTGGCGGGAAAACCGGACACGAGGAAATCTCAAGTTTAAACACGATGTTGATGTTTTGAGCTATTTTCGTGGTATATCGAATGCCAACTTTTTACCCCTTGACCTATTGACCTGAAATTTGTCAATAAATGTTGCGGACAACATTTCGCATCAAAATCAAGTTTTGGCGGGAAAATCTAAGCTGTGAAAATAATGTGCTTATTCTGAAAATGGCAATTTTTTGCGATTTTATGACGTCAACTTTTTACCCTTTGACCCACTGACCTAAACTTTGTCACAAATGTAGGTGAGGACTTCCCACGTCAAAACCAGGTGACGCAAGTTTTGGCGGGAAAATACAAGATGGTGAAAATAGTGAGTATATGCTGAAAATGACAATTTTTTGTGGCTTTTAAGACGTCAACTTTTCTCACATTTACATGTACCTTTGTCATTATGCTCATCTCAGTTTCTGTGTAGGTATTGAAGCATATGTTGGCGGGAAAATAGAATATTTGGAAAATGAACTATATTCAGATTTGTCATATTCAATTATCTTGAACAACGCGATAGTTATAATGTTGCAAGAACTAATTTTGGACGCCCAAGACATTTGAGTTAGTATAATTTGGAGAATTTCAAGAGGTGGAAAATAGTTCGTACGTGAAATTCAGCGTGAACTCCTAAAAAAGTTTCGTCAGCAACTGAACACAAAAGATTAAAGAAATTCTGCACCAGATTATGTCAAAGGAGATCATACTCAATGCTCAATTATTCGATGAAACATCAATTTGACCTTTCTCTACAACTGACAATGACTTGCTTCTACCTATTTCGATGTCAGGACAGCTTCCACTGATTTCGTGGAGCACGCCTGAACCATCGAAATTCCAAATAATTTTCTAAATTTATTAATTTATCCAATAACTTCCCCTAATCCTGTTCAAAATGACTAGTTAATTTTTTTTTAAATTCCAAACTAACAAATTTCACTAATTTTACATCACGAAGTCTCAACGATTTCATTAAGTCCTCATAGTTATTTTTGACATAATTAATAAAAACTGATTTTCTAAAGTGAAACTTTCACTTTAAAAAATCTACTTTCACTGTGAAAGTAGATTCCCAAATGCAAAATGAAGCAGCTCGAATATTTTCAAAAGAAATAAAATACCAACAAATTCTCAAACCCACAAGCAAAAAACCTCCTCCATATAAATCAAATTTCACATTTAAATTGTAACGTACATTCAAAAACTGTAAGAGATACACAAATTCCTCAGGAATGTTGACTAGAGAAGACTCCGCCTAAAACCTTGAAAAATTGAATAATTAAATTGGCCTAACATTGTTAAATTGAATTTATAGCATAAAAACTTGAATTATTGCCTCAAAACAATGCAGTCCCTAGTCCTTGGTCCTTCTGAACCAAGTCCCAAAGACTAGTCTAGTTAAGGCTCCGGCCATAATTCAATTGTTTACGGTAAACTAATGAAAAAGCTAAATCTTAAACTTTATTTTTTTTAATGATAAATTCGTTCGGCGTAACTACGAAGTTGACCATTCTGCCCCCGAATGACATGAATTTGAACATAATAATTCTTTGGTGTCTTCATCAAACTATCCATCTGCTCTTTGGTCTTAATAGATTTAGGATGTTGTTGTCCTAAAATTAAATTTCTTTTTAAACAAATCCCTTGTAACAAGTTGCTGCCATATGAAGTTTGTCCACTCTTCCAAAGAGATTTCCAAAGTTCATCAAAGTGGACAAATTTAAAAGATGATCTGGACCTAAAACTCTCACTTCCTTTTGAAATGTTTTCAATAACAATCGGAATCCTGTTTCAGGACTTTTATTATCCCTGTACAAAGTTGCAATAAAATGTTCCAATTGTAACTTTCGTAAATCATCTTCAATCATTTTTGGATGACAATCAAAAATTTCACGAAAAGTTTTTTGTGCTTAAATATTAGATTCTTCAATCATGCCCTGTTTTTTCATAACTTTGGAAATCATAAATTAAACTAAAATTGCTTCACTACTCTGATGACCAAATGGAGATTTACGCATCATAAAAACTCCATCTAAAATCTCAAGAGCTTCATCTAATCGTTGAGAACCACCCAATTTCTTTAAGGATGAAGCAACACCCAACTGGGCCACACTATTTAAATTTCCCATCACTTTTTCGAAGTGACGCGAATCGGTAGATAAATTCAAAGTTGAATTAGAGGATGCTGATGCTGATGGGGATGGGGTAACGTCATTAATGTCAGTGTCTGATGAAGATGAGGAAGTAGGCGTAGAAACTTTGGTGATCAAAGTTAATTCTGAGATGTTTCGAAAAACTTTGAGACCTTGTTCAAGTCGACCTAGGTCAAGTAAGGCAAAGCCATAGAGTCATTGAATTGCGATGGTCTTGTTTTTTTTCAAGCCAAAAACTTTTTGGTAGGGTTCAGCCAACTTTTAAAGCAACTTGAGAGCATTCATATAGCGCCCCCCCAGCGTAAAGAAATTCTTGAGCAAGGATTCCTTGACTTATTAAAAGGTCAGGGTCATCTGGTTTTAAATGACCTTTTGGAATAAAGATGTCCCTATCATTTTGAGATCGGAGTAAAAATGAATAAATTCCGTTCATGCAATTCGATTTTGATAAGATTTGTTAGAAATGTGTCGCACACCAATACTCACTTGAATATAAACATGAACCCTCAAATCGCAAGTAATCAGCCACAGCATAAAATTTTCAGGTGTCCTTATCATTATGAGACGGACTCTGTTGAGGCAATCAAGAAATCTATTGTATTGAAATTTCATGGTTTTTATTGCAACAAATAAATGACGTGAATTTCCATTGCATGTACATACGCCCATATTTAGCACAATTTTATTTACTTTTACCACACCACAATGAGTTTTGTCAATTTTAATGACAACTCTTACAACATTTGGTCCTGATTTTCTAGTTCACCATGAAATTTGATTATTTTTACACGTTAAACAAATTTAATTAATTGCTTTAGTAGCACTTTCTACACGTACTACATGTATAAGGATATGACTTGAAATGCACAATTGTAAATTTAATTATTGTGGACTTGATGGACATCAACTATGACCTTTAACTTGAATAATGTTAGAATAGTGCATCATATTCAAGTTGTAAAACGTAAGAAATGTGAATGAGATAATTATTAAGATTTAAAAGTTGTTTCAATTTTCGTGTTTAAAAATTAAATTGTGATTAATTGAAAATGAACATTTTGTTATTTCCTTGGAAGTGCACTAGAATTAAAAATAAATTGAAATTGTGAAAACAAGATCATGGTAAGATATTACTCAAAACCAATAAGTGTACTAATTTATTTATTTTACATTAAAAATGGTTATGTGATGCATGAAAGAAGAAAAATTATAGAAAACATTTTTGATTGTCGAAAAACCAGAACTGTGATTGGTACTAACTTTCCTAATTTTTTTCACACTTGTTTGAAAAAAAATCTGTTCTAAAACTTTTGTACTCCATTTCACATGTCGACACCAATATCGATATTATACATGAACAATTACTAGTAAAAGAATCATAAACAATTCTCACAAAAAATGGCTCAAATGAGCACTGCCGAATCGGCAGCCTTAATTAATGTTGATTATTGCTAACTTTCGTTAGCTTTAACCTAACCTTAAAAAGAAAGTAGTAGGTTATAACTACAACCATATTCCTCCGTCTTTCTCAAGAACTCCTTCGTTATCGAACACAGAAAATACTAAATTGACTACTCTACTAACATCAATTTATTGATACTACCATTAATTTAACAGCTTTAAATTTAAACGTCATCGCCACAGTTAAACAAAATTAGATACAATTATTAGCATTCATATACATAGAGACGTTATTGGAAAAAGCATTTCTATGGCTCGTCTATTTGAGGTCAGCTTATTTTCAAGTGTCTACAGATATTGTGATTGTGGACGATGACAACTTGCAATATTTTCACACAGCAACTGGTTGCGATGCATGAGGATTGGCTGCATGACAAAATGTGATGCTCTTTCTAAAGTAGAACCCCACCAAGATACCAATGACAATTTCCAATGACAGAAATAAGATTACTACAACAATGGTTGTCCATAAATCACTAGCCATGCATTTCGTAGGGATGCTTTGAATTGTGTCCAAACTAGAATTCAAATCCCCATGTGATTGCACCGTTGTCCAATAAGCAATACTCGGCTCTGTTGTGGCATTCCAATGAAAATTTTCTGTACCAATATCCTGTGTTGTAACATCGGTTTTCCTGATTTCCCGATCCTGAGATGCCGTTTCATCTGTGGAAGACAGCAGCGAATTCAAAATGCATTACAAAATGAACTCTATCAACCGATACTGCCGTATTGAATTATCATTTCAGGGCAAATCAGAGTAGATGGCATTTTTCAAAATCACAATTACACAAAAACTCAGCAAAACACTGTATTATCTATATTTTATCCTTTTTGTAATACTCATTTTGAACATAGACTCATTTTGTAACCAGAAAATTCCACACCAGCAGATTCCACTCTCCCCTGGTTTGGTCTTATTGACGGATTATGTCAATGGAATTTTGTTTGATTGAAGTCGAGAGCGAAGCGAGCGGTTAGATAATTCTGAAAGCACTTACTGCTCGCACCGAGGTCGCCCGGAGCCCAAGTGGAATCTTCCAATGTAGAATTTGCCGGTTACCAAAAGAGTCTATGGTCCAGAAGTTGACCTTTGAAGTACTAAGCGACTTCTTCGTTTGTAAACGTTTTGCGACTTGCTCAAGCAAACCATCGCGTGATGTAAAGGTGGCCTACCGCTCCTAGAACTCGTATGTGACCTCAAGATTTTTAAAATGAATCAGAAAGAACGAGTCCTTCTGTACGGATGAAGGTCATCTATAAAATGTTTAACTGTTACCTATTAATTTAGCTGTCACTGTCTTTTTCCAGACCTGACCCGTTTCCATTAGTCGTGCTTCACACATCCACTCGTCATTGTCCATTACCGACGTCAGCATAATTTTTGAGCTTATATGATTCTCGCCATATTGCTGTTGAAACTGGTATTCAGGTATTATTTGGAACGATCCATCAATTGTCCGGCGATGCCAGATGATTTCCGGCCTTGGGTAACCTCCATGCACTCGACATTCTGCTGTTACGTTGAGCCCTTCTTCTGCTATATTCACATTCTTCGGAAGTATCTCAAAACTTGCCATTTGGGAATAGATGGTGAGGTTCCATTCTACTTGGAAAGCCAATCCGCGTTCTTTTCTATAAACTTCACATGAATAGTATCCTGATTTCTGTCGATTTGTTTTTAACAAGGTCAAGTTGTAAGACCACCAGGAGCCTGAACGATTGTTAAAAGTGACCCTGAAAACATATTCATGTACAATGCAACGTTAGGTGATATGAATAATCAAATAATTTCACTTGAAAGTGAAATTCGGTCGATCTCGACATCAGCACTTTTAAAAACTTTACAGTAGCTTATGATTTTCTTCCTGAACCTCCAATCGGAATAAAATATTTTCTGTATAACTTAAAATGTCTAGATACAACAGTGACTATGGATTACTTACTGTAAATTTTGTCCAAAAATTTTTTCGTTAATGGCTATTTCGTATTTGCCACGCTTCCAAAATAGACCTGCCGCATTTTGACCAACGTTCTCCGGAATGCGACAGGTAAGGATGCACGGATTAGGTTCCACTACAGTAATGCTGTTTATTCTGTGTCTTCCATCGGCTTTCTTTATCATTCCTAAAAAAAATTGAAAGACGAAACGCAGTATTTCGTCTAAATTAGCTATTTAACGTGTATTTGTGGTGACGGCGACCCATCTACTTTACTTTTAAATGGACATGGTGGTATTTCTCCATAAATACACGTTAAATAGTTAATTTAAATAAAATGGGTCACTAAAGTCTTCAAATGATCACAGAGGTCAACAGGTCAAACATTTCGACAAAGAACAAAAGGCAACTTTGTTTCCCATGTTCTTGTGTATCACTAGGATTTTTTTCAGATTTTTATGACTTTAGGCTGAAGATACCATCAAGACAGGTCAATATGCAAAGTCACCTGTCGAGGTCACATCAGAGGTCACAAAATTTTTTCCTACCGTGGAGATGTTTGAAATGTCACTGACTATGAATTGAAAAAGTTTCGATCGAAACGGTTGTTAGACTGAGTTACACTCGCCTCAAACCTCAATGGCGTTTTTCTTGATGCGTGGGTGCACAATCTGTTTTTAAAAAAATCTTCCCCAAACTATTAACCTAAAAAAAATTTTCTTCGCTGGAAAAAATTGCATTTCATCTAGCGCTTGCTTATACCCGCAATGTTAACTTTTCTAGCCTTCACCGAAAATTATTTTCTTCGCCAACCTACGTTTGGGCGGGAAAACAGAAAATGCAGCCATGTCTCGAGTTGTTAGAGCTCATTTCAGACGAATATTAAGATGGGAAAACGTACAACCAGCCGATTCTGCCAGAAAGAACTTTGTATAGAATTTGAAACTTTTCAAGATTTTGTTAACATCTAGCGGCTTGTAGTTCGTCTTCCCATTTAGTTTTTGCAGGCCAGATGTTAAAGTCTTAGCCGATAGTGTTCTTTCAAATTTTGGACAGAGTTGGTAAAACCACCATGACCAGCGACGATAAGGCTCTGGGGGTCGGAAGTGTTTTTGGAGTTCTCTAACCTCGCTCGCTTTGTTGTGTAATATCAATTCAATTGTACAATTATGCTACATGATACTACAGATCTTTTAAATTACGTAATAATAACAATAAAAACATTTTACTACCTTGAACTGTTGCAAAATGAAGGGCAGAATAAACCAGAAAATAGCCCAGAAGAATTTGTTTTTGAAATTGTACCATTTTGATGAAATTTTTGTTTGCCCTAAAAATCACTTGGAGTATCAGATTAGTGCTCAATATTTCACGACCATGTTTTATTATGGTTGTACAGTCTTGATCCATGTGCCAATCGAGCTGAGCTGAAAACATCCATGGAGCTTTGTTGCTCAAATACAACTGGGATTCTTTCGATTCTTTAATTCAGTCGATTTTGTTCGTTTCATGAGTAAATTTACTCAAATTTTCATTTAAAACCTTCATTATAATGAGATTTAAACAACGAAAAAAAACTCCAAGGACTTTTTATGGAAGATATGAGGATGTCAGAACCAAAACGGGCTATTTGCATTGTGCCCGTGTGTTAGTATGCGCGCATGTCTCTCATGTGCAATAAGCTTTCATACCTACACAGGGCAGAATGCAAATAGCCCGTTTTGGTTCTGAGCTCTTCATATGAATTCAGTAGGAGCTCCATGATTTGCTTCAACTCAATTGGCACTAAGATAAAGGTTGTACAACTCAATCTCAACAAAGTTGTTGATTTACAGAATCTTGTTAGCCAAACAGCTAACTTCTGGGTTTACAGAACCTTAAAAGCGATGTTACTTTGTATTCTGAATCACAAAAGCCTTTCGAATTTCAAATCGTCTTTTCAGCTTAATCGCACAGGTCTTAAGTTTTAATTTTCTCAATAAAGATCTTACTCCTCGTTCTCTTTGTGTTTCAACTTGAATGCGGGAAACAATGTAGAGTTGTCTTTTTGTTGTGTCAAGAAATGTTTTCAACGTGTTTTAAATTTTTTTTACCTAACAACATCTCTTCACATTGTCAATTCCGGGTAGCTGAAAATGCTAAAATTTACTTTAGAAATGGAGCTGTAGTTCCAATTCAAAAGTCCATTAAAAAGTGTACCCATTAAATCGGACTTTCCATTATGGAAGCTCACTTGATGTGAATCAACCTCACTTAAATTGAGTCATTGTCAATAATAAATCCAGTGAATACTGAACATGAGTGACAACCGTGTCATCTTAGAAATGTCTGTGAAGAAAAAGCTTCCTCAACCGATCAACATGTTTGCATTTCGTAAGTTCCAAGTATCTCGAAATACCTGGCTTTGCTTTAGAATAAAATGATGTTGTACTCCACAGTCAAAAACCGATTAAAAGAATTCCCACTGACTCAGTGGCACTGAGTCTAAAGTGATTCACTTAAAAATATGTCAACAACGAATTTAATGGACATGTAAAGTATGATGGCCATCCTGTCAATACAAAAATATCGGTAGCGAAAAACCTTTTCATCTTAAGTGAACTGGAACATCCACTATTGGAGTATTTTGAATTCCATTTAAAGGAATTTTACTTCAAGTGAGGCCTCACCTTAGCGTATTCAGATACATGGAAAAAATTTCAAGGATGTTGATCATGTTTTTACGCAAAAATTTATTATTTTTTCAGTATTGTAAATAGTTTTTCAATTATTTGAGTTATTTTCACAACCATTTATACTTTATTATCAATAACCTTATCAATTCCAGTGAGAAATTCATGGGTTGTACTTCCGGGAATTCCATACCTTGATTGCAGCTACAGAACAATTACAAATATTGGTCAAATTTAAATAGCTTATCACCACCATTCTTGACTGCATTATCTCAATCAGTTAGGAACACAGCATTAAAGTTAGTGCTTAAGTACTAAATTAAGTGCGCACTAACTGTAGTGCAACGAATGCTATTATAATTTTCGACTTTCCAGAAAACACAAAAAACAAAACTCACAAAGAACTCTCCTAAACTGTCCGTTTTGATACCATGAAACTCAATGAAATGACTTGAATACGTATTTCTCTATATGATCGTTGGAGCTATTCTTGTGGTCTTACAAGTGTTTATTTCCAAAGTCTGAAAATTAAAATAGATGATACTACAGGAGAAGAAAATGAATCCCAGAGAGTTAATCCCAGGGTATGGAAAAACCCGGGTCGGTCGTAATAGACCCGGCCCAAGTGGTTTTTTTGGGTCGGGGTTTTATTGGGTTTCTTGGGTCAGGGTTTTAGCGGGTTCTTTGGGGCTTTTAGGTCGCAAATGTGGCGCCAAAATTTGAATTTATTTGAATTTTCCCATTTTCCCCAAGACCCGTGTCAATTTTACGACCCAAAAAATCCAATAAAACCTCGACCCAATAAAACCCACATGCTATACCCTGGTTAATCCACTCTCCAATTTTATTATCGTACTACTTGTTCTCAAAAACTACTTAATAGTTATCACTTACCATTACTAAAGAAGTGCATTTATAAAAATGCACTACCAGACTAAACAAACTTTTAGTATTCATACACAACTATCTAAGGGGTGTCCCAAAAGTAAAATTCGTTTTGAAATTATTTTTTAATTCAGGTTGCAGTAAACTTTATTCTGTCAGATTTTGTCACGTTGTTGCTACACATGTCTACTTAGATTTATGACACATCGCTCCTTGAACGCATTTATAAGCAATATTTGCCAGCATTCTCCAGACCTCCTCCATAATGGCTATTCCCGACTTACGCGCAACATCCTTGCTTATTTCGGTCCATATTTGCCTGAATCCTATGACACTTTTGGGCTCCTTTTGTCGCCAACAATACGTCGACTTGCATAGGACCCAAAATCTTTCAATACCAATAGCTTGAGGAACGTTTGGTGCATTTTCGTGATCTTGTACAAATTCCACGTTTATTGACATGAGGTAGTTCTTGACGATATTGGCATAATGAACCTATATAATTTGCTTTTTATTTGAATTTTTCGTTGTAGTCTAGAAGAGAAGGGTCAGGTGAATAAAAAAATTTCTTTCCTGGAACATCGGCAGGGTCAAAATGCACATAGGTTTCATTGTCAATTATTAGAATTTTTCGTGCACACTTTTGTAAATTTTCCGGAGACTAGTCTTTGCCCTCTATTCTTGACCACGTTTATACTTTGGAACCTCCATCAGTACTCGTGCCTTGATCCCCAACTTATGGACTTTAATTGTACTTACGGTACTTGGAGGCAGGCTGAGTTTATTAGGTGTCTGACGAACAGATATGTTTGGATGACTTGCCAGTTCTCACAAAACCCTGTTTTGATTTTTGATGGATAATTGCAAAGCTACACGACCACTTACAACGTTGTAATTTGGTGTACCGGTGACCTGAAACCTCCGTATCATATTTCGGATACATTGAGAATTTTCGTCCTCAATGGAAAAATGTGGTGCGATAGTCCCCATGTCGCGGCCGGCCAAATTTTCATAGAGTGAAAAACTCGTATTGCAGACTGTTCGTTTTCACGACGTCCCATTTTACTTGTTCTAAGCGAAATGACATGATTTTTACACCAAATGTACCCAATGAGATAAGCTTTAAATTGGTGTGATACTTTCCTGATTTTGGCAAAACAGCCCGTTGCAAAAAAATAAAAATCCGAATTTTACTTTTGGGAACCTCTTAGTCCATCAGATACTGTGACACCGCCCAGTACAGGAACATCGTCACCGAGTCTGATTGCTATTACATGGGAAGCGTTGATGCAGCACTCAAAACTCCGTAAAACCCGGTCTTTTTACTGAATCCAAATGGGTTTTGGGTTTTTTGGGTTTTTTTGGGTTTTGGGTTTTGGGTTTTTAGATCATTTCATTTCCTCAGAATTCAAGTCATTTTACAATGAATTTTAGATAAATTGT
>JAQHQX010000480.1:0-12747 GCA_034694425.1 Arrhopalites sp. Gr-Col-00791
CGAATGTCCAAAAACAATTTTTGTCTGCTCTGTCACAGACTCCATATCAGGTCTCAAGAATTCCAGACAATTTTCACTTGACGACTGCCACAACTTCATCAATAGTTCTGCTCCATGTCAGAGAAAAGTTTTTAAAAGTTAGTTTTTGTGTTTTGTCGCTCATACATTTCGCTTTTTTTGCTTGATGGAATTTTCAAATTAATGTTGTCCCTTTACATAAACAACCGTTCCCAAATGCTCCAACATTTGTAATTTGTAAATATTCACTACAAGTTGCACAAAGGAAATATTTCCAGAATCAAAGTTTAGCGCTTAAATATGTATTGGGTGTTATTTTTCCCGACCAACAGAATTCGTTTTTCGACCGCCAGATTTTACTTTTTTCGACCAACAGATTTCTAATTACTGCTTGCAATATCCAGAATTTACTTTGCACACAGATTTCGTCTCAAGCTAAAATTTTTTTTGAACAAAGTTAACAAGTGAAGGACAGATGAATTATTAAACCGCGTAGAAAAAGCTAGTGAAATGTAGGGAAATAAATTGGTACTGGTAAACCCATCTGGTAAATGTTTTCCAAAGTTCTCTAACCACGCTCGGTTCGATCGCTACTTGAATCAAACAAACTAACTGACCAGATGCATTTACCGGCTACATTTCCAAAATTCGCAAAGTTCAGAATTCACAGAATTCACACTCTTCTCATCTCTGGTAGTTTACTATAATATAACCTAAAACTTATCATAACATCCTGTACTGCGCAATTAATTGTGTTGTATGGGCCGCTAATAAAAACGATAATAATAATATAACCCTTGTTGACAAAATGAGTAATTTCGTGAACAAAAAAAGATTTTCCCATATTTGATATATTAAATCAATAAGTAAAATCATGAAATCAAAACAGTGTCGACCATGACATATTAAAATAAAATAACAGATCAGTTATAATTCATTTGTTTGAATCAAATAGCGTGCGTTGTTAGAGAATTTCCGACTACAATTACAAATATTGCTGAGGCCAAAATTAGTAGCCGAGGCATAATTGGAATACTTTAGTTTTTCTTTTGTCGATTAAAAATGTGGGAATTTATTTGTTGGTAACGTTCCGTTGGAAATTCGGCGGGATTCAAATAGTTAAAATTGATGACGAATCAGATCCTATCATTTAGGCAAGGACATTTGGATAGCAAATTCTCTATGCTTGTTTGCATATCACGTTTTATCAAGCCAGAAAAATTGACACAAAATCCATTGATTACAAGAGAATTTGTGTCCAAGAATTAGTTTCTCTTTGAAAACCATGTTTGTTAATTCGCCAGCTCACATTGATTTATTTATGCACGGCTGCTCATTGATTCAGCGAAATTGTGTCCAACGTAAAGCTACTAGGGGTAACTGAGGATTACACTGATTTGGCGGATGATAATATGAGGACAAAATGACAATTAAATTCAGCTTGGAGTTTTCAAAGATTTCTCGTATCAGCACTCGTATTCACTTCAAGTGAGTCACTTGGTTCAAGTTACAGCACCTCGATTTCCGCAGTGTCGCTGCGGCAGCGACTCATAATTCCCAAAATGTGCACACCTTTATTATATTGTGATTACTTTTCCACAGCCATAATTAATTGTGTTGTATCGAACGATTTATATTCTATGAAGAATATTATAAAATTCATTTTAAAATCGACAGGTCAAGGGGTGCAAAATCCCTTCGCTGTGAATGAGTGTTTGAGAGCATGGAAGGCAGGTAAGCTTTGAATTACCTTGTAGTCTGCTTCCGACAGCCAACTTTCGATTTAATTACGTCACGAGACGTAAAAAGCCCTGGGGGTTTATTAAAAATAATATGGGCTGTGACTGGTGAAGGGATAAGAAAGTCTCTAGGTCGTGTCTATGTCTGTGGGAGTGCAGGGAAAGGAAACTTTGAATGTCCCTCCATTTCCTTCCATTAGTGAAATTTGAATTCAGATGTATCAAAAGAATCTCCCTTGACCTTTGACCGGTCAAAAAGTTTCTCTGTATCCTGGTAGCTGAAATGAATTTGCTTTGGGATGCTACGTGTTTTTGGCTGATAAGAATTTTTATTTTGCCCAGATTAGCTACTAAGATTGTTTTGAAATTGCGTTCTAAAATATAACTATTTTTTATCGTGCTCCAGGAGTTGTTTGTGATGATTCCTGTATCATCTGCGTGAAGTAAAAGTGGAATATAAGTGTGATAATTGATTCTAATATCTTCACCACTTTCTTGCGTAAGATATTTGTTTTTTTGTTTTAGTTATCAGAAGAGTGTATTAGAAATTGTTAATCACATCCTTCTCATTTTCATCGAGAAAATATTGTCACGCATGACCCGGGGGTCAACCCGTTATCCGAATTCCTGTAACGGTCAGCATAGTTGCTTTCCAAGCAAGCTTCTACCTTACGGAGAAGAACAAGATCCCCGACTTTCACTGGCGAATAACTCCCGGTGTAGTTAATAAGACGGAATTTTTCTCGGTTGTCGCACCAATTTGTCATGGGTGACCCGGGGGTCAACCCATTATCCGAATTCGTGTATTTATGAGAAATAAGTTGCCTTCCAAATAGATATTTAATTTTAAAAGAGCTTTTATTTCCAGTCAAAGAAAGTGGTTTAAAGCTATTCTATACCCTGCTGTCGACTGTGTGCTAGTGAATCGGTTAATTGTCTGAGTATGAATGTTCTTTCAATACCGAATGCGTTTAGTCTTATAGTTTGGAATTATGAATTCCATTTTCCTAGTTGACAATTTCTCAGAAATGGTAAAACAGGACAATTATAATTAGATGTTTTAATTTAAAGACGCCACGTTTACTTACTAAGCCACAATTTCCGTTGGTTTTAGCTATCCAATGTTCTTTTCATACGCAGCATTCGATGTCCGAGACATCTCGATGCTCGACCTTACTCTCATCGTACTGGAGGTCTAATTCTTCAGCCATTGGAGGCATCACGAGTTTCGCTCGAGTCACAAACTTGGCCTAGAAACAAATGAATTTTGTATTACATGAAATTGCTACCTTTTTCTGTTTGTGAAAGTTTCAAAACATCGGGTTTACCGTAGCCCCGTCAATGTACTTGTCCTTCAACTTGATGTAACTACTGTATTTCTTACGCAGCCTTATCGTTGGCAGCATCAACGGTCGAGCCATCGGTTGATTCCCAGGTGTTGTAGTTTACAAAGGTTGATAGTTTTGGTGGGGCTGCTTTCTTTCTAGACTTTGCCTTTGAGGACTGGATAAACATGACCAGTCTATGATAATAAAAATGTAGACAATTTCTAAATTCACTTTCAAGCTATTTTCAAATTCTCCTTTCTTTAATTTCTATATCAAATTGGGCAGGACTTCAGTCCTGAGAGGAAACTCCACTCAAGTTGGAGCAAATGAAATATTAAGCTTTTATAGACAGCAGAGAAAGAGTCATTTTTTTATAGGAAATTTACATGTCAACTTTGTATGTGTTGGAATAAAGTCGAGCGAGAGAGGAGAAGCAAGAGAGAGAAATAGAGATAGGAAATTCTTGGAACTGACATTTGACATGGCTACATGATGCTTTGCATCTTGCCATGTCCGGTTTCTCTCAATTTCATCACTCACTTTACAAGTGAGGATTTGAGTTATTTATTTGCGCTCAACTTAAAATCATTCTGAATGATTCTTTGTGTTGAGCTCTCTCTCTCTCCAAGGACGATGTCCCGGCTATGCCGCACTCTTCATCGTTTCTTCAAGCCTCTTCCGCAATTGCAAATGTTGCAGGACAGGTTTGGCATGGGATTTTTGCCACTCAATGGTGGAGTCGGGATGGTTGTCGAAGGTCTCCCTCCTGGTGAAGACCTATCGACATGCACTATTCTGATTCATTGTCGAACATCTGTAGAATGTCGTCTATTTTCCTTCCACCGTTTTAGTTTCCACGACTCAAAACTCTGGAATCACCACGATGTCTGGCACGATGGCATTCGCCCTTGATTTTCTTGGTGTTGCTGGAAACAACAAAAATAGAATGTACGACGACTATTTTGATACTTACAATATCCTTTCCGTGTACTCGATTATTTACCTGATGAAGAATTCGTTTTGATTAAGTTTGTTGTTGCTTGAGTTTTTTTGGTAAAGGGGTAATTGCTAGTATTGAAAACAATAAAAACTCATTTTTAATATACTTTGACTATTCAATTAAATATTCCAACATTATACTTTGACATGGCTGATAACATCAATTTTTTAAAATACAGTGAATTTAGAAATTTTCGCTGAAAAATACTGCAACAATTAACCTAATGGGCCTACGGGTGTTTCTACGTTGCTACTAACTGGTCGGACTGAAGTCCAACCACCTAGGTGTTTTGCCCTGGTTAGGGACGAGGAGTTGACTCGGTTCTGGGTAAGGAATTACGGACGTTTAAGCTAATGTCAAACCAAAAACGACCGACCACCTGAATGAGACCGAGATTTTACCTCTGCAAGAGTGACTTTGGGACGGCTACCACTCTAGCCGCCCGAAAGCCACTCTGTTTCGGTCGATCTCACCTTCCCCGAGACTTGGTGAGAGTTCAGACACCCCGCAAGTGCACGACTTCAACTAACAAGTCTCGAGCAAAGCTCAATCAACCTAGCAAACCCTAAATTACTTAAAAATTAACAAGTTTGTCAACAGGTGCTTAAGTATGTTTAAAACGTATACAGTATGCGGATTTGCCATGAAAAAAAAATAACCCGGGAAACGGATATAATAAATCACCCCACCCAAGTCGGAATTCGAATGTTTTTCAAAATGTTACTTTTTTCGAAAATCCAAATGTTATCTATCATTCTGATCTAAGAAGAAATAGGAGAGCTCAGAAAAAAAATCAGGTCGGAATTCGAAAGATTTTGAAAATGTCAATTTTGGCGAAAATCACAATTTTATGTAAAGTTTTAGTATGAAGGGATGCAGTTGGCTGAAACAACTTGAAATTGAATTGAAAATGTATAGAAATGTACATACCTAATGTAAACAACCCTGGGAGTGACAGCACAGACGAACCGTCTGTGCTGCTAACCGCCTTTGTTAACGGAGAAAACTTGAGAAGGTGCTGGTGAATGCAGGAACAAGAAAAGCACTGTTAAAGCAAGTGGCACAAAATCATGTGTAAAATAATGAAATGGTAATTATATTTGTGTAAAAACAATATGCAAAATGATAAAGTGGAAGTGAAGATTAGCAAAATCATAATGTTTAAAATAATGAAATGGTAATTAAGCTTGAGAAAGTGTGAAATATTTTTGTTGACATAAATCGAAAGCAGCGCACTAATAACCATGTCATTTTGTTTTCTTTATTAGTTGTCGAATCTTGAAGGCTGAATTTTTCTATTTTTTCTCTTGTTTTTGTTCCTGTCGCGCGAGCCGCTTTAGGTAAGCAGCCATATCTGTTGTCTTCTCACGGTTTGGTTTCACTTTTTTCTTCCTCGGTTGAGTTTTGACAACTGGCGTTGGTTTTTCTATTGTTCTATTCTCTGTTCGTTGTTTGAGCGTGAGGTAATCAGCTATGCTTGCTCTCGCCTCACTGTCTGATTCCACTTGTGTATTCATCGGAGTTGGTTGAGTTTTCACAACTGGCGTTGCTGCTAATCTAGCCACGTTCTCCACTTGGGTGACATGTTGTTCCTTGTCCTGTTGTTCACTTAGCTTTGACAGCTCATGAGTTTCGAGCATTTCTGCTAAACTGCGCTTTCGGCTCTTTGTTGGTTGAATTTCATCCGTTGACATTTCTGATGATGTTCTCACGTATGGAACAAGTGTTGTTGAAATTTCCTTTCTTTCGTCCTGAATGATCTTTTTTTCTTGGAAATTTTTATTAACTTTTTTTCCGTCTCCTCTTGGTGTTGAGCAAGTTTTCTTAAATATCAGAGGAAAGTCGGGAGAATTTGGCATGGGTAAGTACATTAAACTACTGTTTGATTTAGATAAAAAAGGAACATAATTTTGACGTACAATAAAGAAAATGGTGTCACACACCTGACGCCAGTGTAAATATTTCGATTGACTATTAGATGAGGAAGAGAGGACAGCAAATCCTACAGACTGTCAGCTTGTCGAGAACAATTAAGAGAAAATTTCATCCTTCATGAACAGAGTTGGTTAAAAAAAGAAAATGTATGCATGCATTAGCTCCAGTTACTAAAAATAAATAATAAACTAGATAAAAAATTCACATATGAAGCGTTCCTGTACGTTTCTCCACTTCATCATACTGCTCGTCAGGAAGGTCCCAGTTTTCGATATCGCTTCGATCCAGCTGAAATCCGTAAACTACAAATGCTTCGTGAAAAGAATGGCCGCAAGAGACGGCGTATTTCACCGGCTGACTCCGACGGTGACTCCTTATTACTTTGATGAATTTGGGCCTCATCAGAATAAAGACGGCACGAGACTAAAGACAACTAAATTCTTACTTATAATTAAAATGCAAGCCAAAATTCTTATTCTAAAATTAAATCTACTAACATTCATTCTTGGATTTCTTACAAACTAAGTTCATTATCCTACGTGCGCAATTACTTCTCCCATAGAGCCGTATTTTAAAATGGTTTCCATTTTTCATCAATTAAAATTAACTCAAATAAATCCTATTTTAAATCTAAATAACTTCAATGTTCATTACATTCTCCAGAACTGCTTAAAATTATTTATTCTGCCAAAGTGATGCGTGCAAACTATTTTGACTGGACAGTGCAGGAACTCAAAAGAATTAAATAAACATTAATTTAATTGCCAATTAATTTTTCTGCCGAATCATCGTTTTAGCATTTTTTTTTGTATTTTTCTTTTTCTACATTTAACCTATGACTAAAGTTAATACTGCAAAACTAAAATTAAATTCCTATTTCACTATTTTATCCTAAATAAATCCTACACCTACATTAGTTATTTTTACTGATTTTTTCTGTTTTGAGAGAGATCAGGAAATCTGACCTAAACGTTCCGATTTTCCCGGCCTCTTTATACATCTAAAACTAGATTCACCCTGACCTTCGTGCCAACAAAGTCAACATTCAATCTCTTATTCTAAATAATTCAATTTCCTAAAGTAAAATGTTAAACTATTATTTACATACATCTAATACTGTGCGGGCCCGTACAACATCCAAAAATGTTCCTATGACTTATTCAACTATTTTAAGCTACTTAAAACTAATTCATCCAATTATCAATTCATACATTTTCCCTGAGATTCTTAGCAAACTAAAAGTGGGCACATTTTAATTAATTTAAGTTTCAACACTTTTTTTTGCTTTTCTTTCTTCGTCATTTTCCACATGTCGAGCTGCCATCTGGTGAACTCGTCGTTGGTGTTTTGACCTCGTGACCTTTTGTTTTCTCGCTGGACATTTGTTGTTATGGTATTTCGTCTCTTTCTCCTGTCGGTTATGGTTGACCTTTTAAAAATATTTTTAAAGACACCTTCATTTAATCAGTGTTTTTAACATTTAAAAAGTTCTCATAAGATAAAAAAATTCTATTTCTCTCGCCCAACTTGGGTCCAGTTGTTCGTCGTTTTTTTTATCTTGACTCCTCGGTGATGGCCTGAGGTTCTACAAAATGTTGCTGAGGCAAAACATGATTAAACTTTTGATTTTTCATAATTTTGTATTGGTCAGTTCCATAGATATTCATTTTAGTTACTACAGTATACTTTTCAAAATTGATCTTTTCCTTTTTCATGTCACAATCCTTTTCTGTATGTCCTCGCTCTGATTTTTGTGCAGCTGTCAATGCCCAAATAATTTTACAAAGCGTAATAATTTATTAATTTGGCTTCAAATTTCTCATCACCCTTCCTTAATTTTCAAATCTTTTCATGTCTAAATCAAATGATCTGAATGAAATTTGGATGATAGAAGCTAACTACAATAAACTATAATTTATCCGCATCTCAAGTTGTTTGTGTTCCCTGATAAAGATGAAAGATACAACGCGACTATATTCAACGGAATTAAAAAAACAATGAGTGTTCCCAGAATGAAAATTAATTTATCCCGATCAACTCGCCTGTCCAAAGCAAAAATGGAAACATGTACATGATCTTAATAGCCGTTAAAATGTACGCAATTCTCTCTGAGCTCTTTAATTTTTCGAATTTCATAATCGCCTCAACCTGTTAAATCATGCCCTATTTTTCTAGAGTGCGTCCCACTGTTTTGGTCCAGCTTTTGTAGGACAGAGTTAATCTACTTTCTGTTTCCTGCAAAAATCCTCACATACTCTCCTTATTATACTCCTTTTAATAGTTGGTTTAAAGTGTCTTATGATCTCTTCTCCTAGCAACTTCGTGTATGTAACAAATAAAGTGCATAAAACGCGCTGTTACAGCATTTTAATGGAAATGAATCATCAAAACGCATAAAGAAATGACCTAATTATCTGACCTAGGATTGACCCCGTGACAATATGTATCAATGTTAGTGAACCTCAGTTGAACTGTCCGAGCATTAGTCTTTGTACCTAGTTGGTGCCCGTCTGGTTCTTTTACGAGTTTGCTGTTGCTGCTCTTGTTTTTGAGCTTTAAGCTCGATCAGCTCCTTAGACCTTCTTTTTCTTGAAACGAGACCTGGGTTACGGGTTTTCTTCCAAGATTATTTAGAGGTTGACTGGTGGTGGCCGAAAGAAGGGAACGACTGTTGATGCGATTTGCCTCAACTTTGCTTCACTTTTATCGTTTCGTTGTTTCAACTTCTGTTTGTGGTAGAGCTCTTGATGATTTAAATCTCTTTCCTTGTACTGCAGATTCAAAGTGTTAGACATTTCCGGGTAGATTAGTTTGACGATGCAAGTCGCAAACTTTGCCTTAAATTTTTTTGAGTTTGCTTAATAGTCATTTTTTTGATTATTTAAAAAAATGGTCAACTAGTACAACAAAGTGTAACTTACTGTTCTCCCATTAATGTACTTGTTCTTGTCCAGGTTGATGTACCCAGAGTAGGTTTTGCGGTTTCGCTCGTTCATGTCCGCACTCAAAAACTTTCAGTCTGTTGGCTTCCAGGAGTCGTACATGTGTTCACTTTTTCGTGTAAAATATAAATATTTTAATTAGTAAGGTAGACATACCTGTAAAACGAGCTGGTGTTGATTTTACGTCTGAAGTTATCTCTCTGGTGCCCTGGTCATTTGAACTAAATTGACTCTCGTTTCGTTGTATTCTGTGACTCTGAAGCTCGGCCATGTCGACGTATAACATAAAGTCAGGAGGGTTAACCTCCTTGATTTACAAATAAGGGCCCACAAAATTTGAAGGGTTGTTAATTTTTGAAGTTTTAATTTTATGCTCCGTGATCACAAGGAAGCTTTTGGGTTGATGCGAGGAGTCTAGTTTAGATGTCTTTGTTTGCTCTTGGAGTGGGTAGAATCTTTTTGTGGATGTCAATTATTTTGTTGTTGGTGCCATTTTAAAGTGATTCGAATATTCATAAACAGGTATATTTGAAGACAGAAATTGTCAAAAAGAATGGAACCGACCCACCAGCAGAAACCACATGGCAAGAAAATCATGTGCACAGTCGAAGATTTAATGTTCTCGTATCACTTGAGTTGTTGCAACTATTTAGTGTGAAGATCGACAAGGTGTAAAATGGCGTACTCATCTCGCCAGAAATGAGAACAAAAGGAAGGCTTTTATTTCGCAAACGGTTGCAAAAATTTATAAAATCAAATAAGTCTCTGAAACAATATCTAAAATTTTCAAGTAACATTTTAAAGGTAGTAAATGAATCATGCATTTGACATTTAGGTTTTTATTTGCGGTAATTCAGATAGCAATTAAATTCTGGCGACGAAAATACGAATTCTGATGGTCATAAAGATAATTACCGCTTTTAGAATATCTTTTTATTATGAAGGGAGAATGAATAATGACTAAACAAGTTAATTAATTTCAAGTAATGTACTCATTATTTTTTATGAACATTTTGGGCCAATAAAAAGATTAATTAATTTTAGTAATTGTTTTATTTTCAGCTCTTTATTCACAATAGCAGTATAGAAAATAAGTACATACAGTTTAAGTTGCCTTTAGTTTGTAGTTACGCTGGAGATGCCAAATTAAAATACATGATCAAGGAAATTTATTGTATAAATCTAACCTTGCATAAAGTATTGGCTTACTACATCCCTATAGCCAACAAGGGTCATATTGAGGGAGCCATAGACTATGGAAACTGGTGGATACAATTAATGCTTCCAAAAAAATTCAAATTTTTTTTATTATTCTTGATTCTACCTAATATCTCAAATTATCAAGATTATTGTTATAATTAACATAATATTTATGGCTCTATGAAGGGGCCTAAAGGTGATTTATTCCTGATGAAAATGGGAAGCTAGTGGTACTCATCATCTTGAAGCATTAGGTGTACCATGTATGACGTGAGATGACTTGGGTAGACATTTGACACCCGAAAATATTTCTAGTCATTATGGATAGTCTTTTGCTGCCTTTAATAACAGCCAAAATCATTTCTACTTGAAGTATTTTTAGTGTGGAATATTCAATTTCACTCAATCGATTTTAATTTTTCAATTAACAAAGATGAATTTTTGTACGCTAATTAACTTTGACCTATATTTAAGTTAAATGATTTAACTCAGTGTCGAATATGCTATTAGGAGCAAGTAAAATCTGAAAGAACCAGAACAAGTGGGCAGTGGAAATGTGCATGTTCAAACTTGAATTGCACAAATTGTTTTGTGAAGCTTAATTTATTTAACTACACAAAAAACAAAAAGCAATAAGATTATACATAATCAAATTAAATATCTGTACATTATTTCTGTCTCCAACGCTTACTTTCAGGTGTTCTCTAAAATATTCAGAAAAATTGGCGGAGTGTGTGAGAGATATAAAATCTCCCACACAATCCGCCAATTTTTCTGAATATGTGGCCACGGTTACGATATATCATGAAAAGAGGTTATTGTCGTTCACAAGGTAAAAACACAAGGTAATTTTTTAGAATTGAGTTTTAAACGTGCTGTTTGGACTCACAATGTTAACCTGGTTGCCCGCATATAGGGTTAGTTGTACAAATTTAAATTTTGTCATAGGGGTGACACCTCTGAGGGCCATCTACGAGTACCCATTTAGTCAATGTTTCATTTATGTCTAGCTCATTTAATCAGATTTTTCTGGGAAACACACTTGTGGAAAGGAAATTTCCAATAAACCAATGGTGCCTGGAATTTTTCTTCCTGAGGGGATATAATGGTTTCTCGCTTAAAAACCGCCAAATGTGGCATCATGACGGCGGATATTCAAGGAATTTCGAGAAAGTCTCTTTAGATCGTTTCAGAGTAGGAAGTCCAAAACTTTTTGCTCTCAAAATCTCAAACCGGATTAAAATTTTGCTTGATTTGTAGATTTCATAGACTCCAGAATGTGCATTAAAAACTCCAAATGAGTTTAGGTAGCCCTCAAAGGGACCCCTGTGACAAAATCGAAATTTCCACCAACGCAATACATGATGACACAGGCTAACAATTCCAGCCCAAACTGCCTTTCCAAATCAATCTCAATTCCTAATAAACCAGTGAGTGCTCCGACCTTGTCAGTGACTACTCAAATGGTGAGCCTTTACTTACAAAAGCTGCAGAGTCGCAGGCATTACCCACTACAGCCTAACAGACAAAGTATCAAGTCTGGACAGTTTGGATTAAAGTAATTACGTGGAAATTAATTCTTATTTTTATATGACTAAAAACATGAAATAGTCTAAATTGAAGCATAGACTAAGGAATACAACTAAACTTTTATGAGGAAGCATTTAAACTTAAATTAATGCTTCCTAACTACGACTTTAGTTATCCCAATAGGATTTTACCCTGCGCAGCAATTGACTTAGACAATTGCCCTATAAACACTTCTGTACTGCCTGGAGTTTTCGGGGAATGTTGGAAGGGCCAGAACTGACCAACGTCACCTGCATCCACCTCCAATTTCTCTGGGTTTCCTTGTTTAATTACTTTCTTCCTGGCAGACCCATTGTTTCCAAAAGGTAGTTCCCTCATCCTGCATCGTCCTTTTTTTCCTCGTGTATTCTTGACAGTCGTCCACCCAAACAGTTCATTCCATTCTTTTTGGGCTTGACAGACGGTGGGTCTATCCTCTTCAGCATATGCGACCATCCTTGTTAGAAGGGGTTTCTGCTCAATAGCAATTTCATATAATTGTATTGACTTTAAAAGCTAAGTTAATGGAGATTGAAATATATCAAAGGAAAGCCATACCACGCAATCGAATGATGATGGGAAGTCCTCAAAGTCTTTAATGTTGCCAGCTTTGAGCATGTCCATTATCTGAATCTTCTCCATATAGGTCTTGAATGGGCAGAGTATCTCAAGGATGATCACTCCAAGAGAGTAGATGTCAGCTTTGTTCGAGTACCTCCTCCACCTAGCACAATTCTCACTTTTCTGTGAAAAGTTTATTAAATAATCAGTTATTTGCAAGTGAGGTTTTTCTCTGAGGTTTTGGGCATTAGATTTGGGCAATATTTCAATACCAATGTAGAAATAGTTATAATCTCGCGGTATTTTATTTTTAACTTTTTATGTAGCTTATTACGATTTACTTACCACTTGAGGGCTCATGTAGGGATCACTCCCCACATCTGCTGATTTGTAAGAAAATCCCTTATAATGGAAATCTTGCTTTTGTTTGATTGAAGTTGAGCCTCTGTTTTTTC